>SKCR01035578.1:0-84862 GCA_019454045.1 Zanthoxylum bungeanum | reverse complement strand
CGTAGGATGACACGTGGGGCGGTGGCCGTCCAAGCAATGAGATTTCGACACGTGGCACGGCGCATTTTAGCATCTCCGTTGTGATGGTGACACGTGGCACGGCGCACGTTAGCAAAGTCAACTTTTCTCAGATTCTGATTTTGTGGACCAGGCGCATGTTAGCAGATTCGGCGCACACTGAGCGTCGCGACGCTGAAGGTCTGGGCGGCGCGACGCTGAAATGACGATTTTGCCCTTTTTGTCCATTTTTGTCCAATTTGCCCCAAAACAGCTCCAGAATGTCCTGAAACTTTATTTATCTGCAAAATAACACAAAATATATCAAAACGTTCATAAAACTCAAGAAACTATACAAAATATTAAGTTAAATGAGTGGGAAATAGTGATAGAAATACCACTCATCACACCAAACTGGACCCTTCCATTTGAGTTAATGTGCGATGCTAGTATTTTGCTGTAGGTGCAGTTTTGGGACAACACAAGCAAAGAACTTTCACACAATTTATTACTCCAGCAGAACTCTGAATTAAAACTCAACTTCAACTACACACCACGGAAAAAGAGTTGCTTGCAGTTGTGTTTATTTTTGATAAATTCTGCCCATATCTACTGGGTCCCAAATTGGTGGTCTACACAGATCATTCAGCAATCAAATACTTATCGCGAAGAAAAATGCCAAACCCAGATTGATCCGTTGGATACTTCTACTGCAAGATTGATGTGGAGATCCGAGATAAGAAAGGAATAGAAAACCAAGTGGCAGATCACTTATCGAGGCTCAAGAATGAAGAAGAAACAGCTGGCAAAGAACTAACAATCAAAGAAACTTTTCCATATGAACAGTTATTTGCCATGAAAAAACATGATGTCTCTTGGTATGCTGACTATGTCAACTACATAGGATCAGGAAAATGGCCATTGGAATGGACAACTCAACAATGGAAGAAATTCTTCAAAGAATCAAGCACTATGTCTGGGATGAGCCGTACCTATTCAAATGTTGTGCTGATCAATTACTGAGACGTTGTGTTCCACATGATGAGGTCAACTGTGTTCTGCAACATTGTCATTCATCACCATATGGCAGACACTTCAGCGGGAATAAAACTGCAGCCAAAGTCCTTCAATCAGGTTTGTTCTGGCCCACTCTTTTTAAATATGCTTACTTATTTGCTCTTCAATGTGACAGGTGCCAGAGAACAAGAAATATTTCAAGGAGAAATGAATGAACTTTGCAAAACATTCTGGAAGTGGAGATATTTGATATATGGGGGATTGATTTTATGGGACCCTTTGTTCCATCATTCAGAAACATATACATACTAGTTGTAGTAGACTACGTCTCCAAATGGGTTGAAGCAATTGCACTGCCATCCAATAATTCAAAAGTGGTGATAAAATTCCTTAAAAAGAATATTTTCACTCGCTACGGAACACCTCGTGCAATTATCAGTGATTGTGGCACACATTTCTGCAACAGATACTTTGATGCACTCCTATCTAAATACAGAGTTACTCATAAAGTTTCCACTGCCTACCATCCACAGTCAAATGGACAGGTTGAAGTTTCAAACAGGGAGATCAAAAGAATCTTGTAAAGAACTGTTGGATCAACAATGAAGGACTGGTCTACAAAACTAGATGACGCATTATGGGCCTATCGGACAGCTTACAAGACACCATTTGGTATGTCTCAATATCGAATGGTGTTTGGGAAAGCGTGCCATCTGCCGGTGGAGCTTGAACACAAGGCGTACTCGGCACTGAAGAAATTGAATCTTGATCTACAAGCAGCAGGAGAAAATCGACTCCACCAACTTAACGAATTGGAGGAATTTCACCTACAGGCTTATGTGAATTCTAGATTATACAAAGAAAATACCAAGAAATGGCATGATCGAAAAATAGTGCACAAACATTTGGAACCAAGGCAGCAAGTGTTATTATACAATTCACGGTTAAAACTTTTCCCTGGAAAGTTGAAGTCAAGGTGGTCAGGTCCATTTGTGATCACTCAGGTTTTACCATATGGAGCTGTTGAGTTACTTGATCCCAACACCAACAAAACATTCAAAGTTAACAGCCAGCGTGTCAAGCACTACTCGAGAGAATCATTTGAGCGAAAAACAGAAAGTGTCACACTTTCAGATCCAGCCTAACATTCGGGTAGTCATGTCTAGCTGATGACTTTAAACTTAGCGCTAGCTGGGAGGCAATCCATGCAATTTGTGTATATATTGTGATTTGGTGTGTTTTATTTTGGTGTGTTTAATTTGTGTAGGTAAAGTCATATTTCACGATGGAAGACGTTCTCGTAAATCATCACAAGTAATTTCCTTCTCTCCCTCAAAACTCTCTGATGAAAGTCTATAAAGCTTGCTTGGAACGAATGAGACTACTGATGATCAAAGGTATTCCTAATGACATTCGTTGGATTATTGAAGCACGGGTCCGATTGGCAGGTGAGTCCTCTGACTCTTTTTATTCATATCTGTCTGGTTTAGGAAGAAACACCTATGCTAAAAAGTGAAGAGCTAAAAGAATGGGTGTTTGCTATAAATGTGCTCGCATGACATGTAATACTCGTTGTCGTTCTTTAGGAATGGTGTCTGATAACCGTGAAGATAAAATTAAATTCATTAGGGATGGATTGAGTAAGGAGTCTTTGGATGACATATATAAGACTCTTGAGACGCATTCCAGTGGATATGTGCATCATGCAATTCACATGTTATATACACAATTCCAAAAAGAAAGACAACATTTAAGTCTCGGGAATCTGACTTTAAAATACCCTGTTTGCCAATTTATAAGTGATGAGTGGTAAATGTATCACTATTTCCCACTCATTTGACCTAATATTTTGTATAGTTTCTTGCGTTTTGTGAATATTTTGATGTGTTTTGTGTTATTTTGTAGAATAATAAAGTTTCAGGACATTCTGGAGGTGATTTGGGGCCAAAACAGTGAAAAAAAGAACATAAAGGGCATTTTCATCATTTCGCGCGTCGCGACGCGCAAGCCTTTGGCGTCGCGACGCCTAACGTGCGCTAATCCATGCTAACGTGAGCCGAGTCCACATGTCAGAATCTGAAAAGTTTGACTTTGCTAACGTGCGTCGTGCCATGTGTCACCATCACAGACGATCTGCTAACGTGCGCCGAGCTACGTGTCATCATCCTACGGTGCCGACAATCGCCATCACCACGTGTCGCCACATGTCACTCTCCATGTGTCAGCCACGTCATCATCCACATCACCAGTTGACTGAGACAACATGCCACGTCACCGCCATGTCATCATCATTCAATCAAAAAGTGCCACATGTCATAATTCTATGGTGCCGACAGTCACTATCGCCACATGTCGCCATGTCAGTGCAACATCAGCGCCACATCATCGCCACATCAGCATAATCATTGAGTGCGAATCGCCTTGCCACGTGTCACCTTATCACCTTATCCGCAATCGCCACATGTCAGATAAGAATCTGAAGCCAACCAATCAGAAGCTGCCACTTCAGTGCGTCGCGACGCAAGAAGAAACCTGTGCGTCGCGACGCGTGGCACTTATGGACGCCTATAAATATAGCTCAAAATTTCAGTTTCAGATGTACCTTCCTCTCTGATTTCTCTGATGTAAATATGGAGTTTTCTATCTAGTTTCTTTTAAATTTTAGTTTTGTAATTAATTTTAATTACGTTATGTAATAATAGTAATTTACTTTTTTTTACTTTTATAGTTTTTACTATTCACACATGAGGAGGTAACTTCCCCCTGCTAGGGTGAAAGGTAATTCTTTTACTATTGCTATTAGATTAATCTCCCTTAAATATAATATATTCACTATTTAAAATATTGACTTAATGAGGATACCGCTATATTGGTCGGTTGGTAATTCATTTTAAACTGGTTTAAACCTGACTAATCAAGGATACCGCCAGATTGGTCGGTTGGTAATTAAATTTTCTTACCGCCTATATGGCGGGTTATTTTTGGTTCCGCCTTTATGGCTGGTTGAAATTAATTTTACTTAATCAGGTTACCGCCTATATGGCTAGTTGGTAAAATAATCACAAGTTAATATATTATATTAAGGGAGATATCTAATTAGTAGTAGTAAAAGTTGATCCTTTTACCTAAGCATTTTATTTTATTGTAATTTACTTTTCAGCTTTTACTTTACCACAATTACTTTTCAGCAATTTTACTTTATGTCTTTTATTTTACTAGCCCTAGTTATGTGTCGTAACTAAATTAGTTATCTGGGGTTGTGATGAATTCTAATATCACCGGTTTATAATGGGTTATTTTATAGTTTGGGTAATTTAAAGGTTTCCATATTAAGTCTTAAGCTTAATGCGTCTTGTTAATTAGCCACTAATAAGATTGATCTGGTAAATCTAAAATAAACTTGACAAAGGAATTTTAGGTTTCAGCCTTAGACTTAATAGCCCATGATCTTCATTGAGGATAGATAACCCTTTAATAGATTTCCTTACAGGATAGACATACACCTGTCGAGCGGGGGTAGCCATAATTGGAACTTAAACATAATGAATCCAGGTAATTTGGTTGACATAGACATGTGGTTCAATTGGGTTATACTGGGTATTTGCGTCTGACCATCGACAGAGGCTTTCGCATAATTTAGAGTTCCAGGTTAGTAAACCGATTTATTACACAAACATGAATTAACCACTTTATCTTTTAAAAGATATTAGAAAGATTCACAACCCTAGATAGTTTCCTAATATTGAATTTTCTTAAACCTACTTTCGTGTAATTTTATTTACTTGTTTTTAAATTTAGAATCATCACCATTTCAAATCAATCAATCAACATGTTAGATACTAGTAATCATTTGACCTCATAAAATTAATAGATTAGGCATTAAGTCCTCGTGGGATCGATACTTTTTATACTACTTGAACGATACGTACGCTTGCGTTATACGCGTGTGATTACGCACCGGTCAAGTTTTTGGTGCAGTTACCGTGGACTTATTTATCTTTCACTATTAGTTTTGGGGTTAGATACGTTACTTGTATCTAATTTCTTTTTACTTATTGTTTTTGTTTTCTTGTGTTTCAGGTTATCAGAAACTACATGAGATGAACCAGAAGCTTTTAACTCCGACCGCTTGACCCAGAGATTGAAAGAACCATCAAACAGTTGAGAAGGGAAATGCGAGAAGGCCAAGAACCAATCATTAACATGGAACCTGAACCTTTGACCGTTGCACCACCGAAAACCATTCGAGACAGAACCATTCCGGTGGTCGACGGCTTCATTTCCTGTATTGTACTTCCTCCATTACCAACAAATGCGGGTGACATCAAAACATGCATCCAGATGATTCAGCAGTCAGTACAGTTTTGGGGAAATGCAACTGAAGATCCTAATGCCCACATCAGCAACTTCCTGGAAGTTTGCGGTACTTTCAATTACAACCGAGCAGCTGAAGAAGAAATGAGACTGCGGGTTTTTCCAAATTCCCTGAACGATAGAGCTAAAGCTTGGCTACATTCGTTACCAGCAGGTTCCATCACAACTTGGAACACTCTAGCCACCAATTTCCTTGCAAAGTACTTTCCACCAGCCAGAACATCAAAACTGAGAAATGACATCACATCTTTTGTACAACAAGATTTAGAATCCCTCTGCGAAGCTTGGGAAAGATTCAAAGATTTACTCCGGAAATGTCCTCACCATGAGATTGCAAAATGGCTACAAGTCCAAACCTTCTACAATGGACTTTCTGGAATAATGAGAACCACAATTGATGCTGCTGCTGAATTCCAAGCTGGATGTGATTTGCAAAAATCTGGAAACTCTTAACATGAAAGTTAATGGTGGATCCATAAGTTCACCATATGGAGGAGCACCAGAACAAAACCAACTTAAAGAAATGGTGAATTATGTCAACAATTTCAATAAACAGTGGAACAATCCATATTCCAACACCTACAACCCAGGGTGGAGGAATCATCTGAATTTTTCATGGAGCGACAATTCAGGGCAAAAGAACAATCCACCACATGGATTCCAACAACAGAACTATCCACCACCTGGATTCCAGCATAAGAACAAAGGCCATGATCATGAAAAAGAACCAAGAATAATAGAAGTGTTGGCCCAGTTGAAGAAGCAAGAAGCAAAATACGATGCTTTAGCAGCTATGGTTCAAAATCAAGTAGCATTGAATCAAAGCCATTCAGCCTCTATCAAAGCACTGGAGAATCAAATGGGACAACTGGCCAATGCTCAGAGTTACAGACCGCCAGGTACCAATCCTAGCAACACAGAGCCAAATCCAAGGAACATGGTAAAAGAATAATGTCATGCCATCATGTTAAAAAACGGTACTGAAATCAACAAAGATGTTGGAATCAAGGCAACAATTGAAGATTTTCCAAAAGAGACAAAGCAACAGATGGAGGAAAAAGAAGCAAAGGAAAAAGAACAGATCACTCCACCTCCACATTTTCCTTAGCGTCTTCAGAAAAACAAACTGGACAAGTAGTTTGTTCGTTTCCTGGAGGTGTTCAAAAAGCTACACATCAACATTCCATTTGCAGAAGCGTTGGAACAAATGCCCAGCTATGTAAAATTCATGAAAGACATTCTTTCACGAAAATGGAGATTGGGAGACTACGAGACAGTAGCATTGACATAAGAATGCAGTGCCATCATTCAGAGGAAACTTCCCCCGAAGTTGAAATGGGAAGGAATCTAAATGAATTTAAATGAATATAAAATTCGATTTGATTTATTTAATTTTGTTAAAATCTGAATCATAATATTATTATTCGCTTAATAAACGAATTGAATTCGAATTTGAAATAATTTGATTCGTTCGTTTAATATTCAGCACAAATTCGATTCGTTAATTCGTTTTACCACTTTTATCCCCACTATTGAATTTTGGAAGCTCAGTCATCTCTTGTTTGAGTAGTGGCTTTATCCTTTAGGTGGCCTCTTCTTTGGTTGGAATGTTGGTAGTTTTAGTCCCTCCTAAGATTTTATGCTTCAATTCTTTCAATTTGTTATTGTTGTCGATGCTTGATGGTGTCCAGAAAAGTTTTGTTCTCTTGGAGAGACGTGGAAAAGGAAGATTTCAAATCCCCCACCCACGAATGTGTTTAGGCTTTCTAGAATGTGAGTGATCCGTTGGGCACTTACTTTCAACATCTCAATCCTTTCCTGATTAGTACTAATTTTGTTTAGACTCCTCTGATTTTTCTCCATGAGAAAAAGTTTCAAGTGTCAAGATGTTACTTTTTTGAAAAAATTTCTTGAAACTTAATCTCTAAGTTTTGTCCAAGAAACCTGATTCAGAATGATCAAGGTACGGCGCTAAATTCTGAGACGCACTTCTATGTGTCAGTAATGTGTGGCCATAAACCACTTTTGAAAAATCTTCACGTAGACTCTTTAGTTTCTGTTGTTGGTGTATTTTGACAAGCATATTGAACAGTGCGACCAGGGGCAGAGATGGAATTTACCATTTTTCAAAAGGGAGGGGTGTTCAGAAAGTATTAGTCACTCTTCGACCGTGCAGAGAGTCATGATGCGGTCTCTCAGATCTGGCCTACCATAGCACGTGATATGGTATAAGTTACAAGACCAATCACCTCAGAGCAATGGACGACCACTTTAGGTCATCAGCTCGGTTCGGGCCTATTATGCTCCTCCTTTGAGCAGGTTGAAGAGCTCGGACATTTCAGGACATGACAAAAATAGCTTGATGGGTTCAGTGATGTATTTGGCCGATCACTTGGCAACCGACAGAAGACTAGAGTCTATGATTTTCCTTTACACGTGTCATCTCCTAGAAGCACCGTCCAGGCTGTCACCATTATTGTTGCGTGTGGTAGAGGAAGAGGCAGAGTTGATGTGACAAAACCATCAGGCCTAGGGCAGAGAACCCATCAAATCGATCAGGCAGCACATGGGAAGCATTGCAAGTGGGAAGAACAGTACCGTGTTTTGGGGAGTATATAAATGGGTTGGTAGTCTCGTGTAGGGGGAGGCTCTTAATAGAAGTTTGTAACAATAGAAAATAGCAACTGTAACCTCTTTCAACTGCTCGACCATATGCCGACCTTATACAAAACAGGTCAGCCGAGTCAGTTATTGGCAATAAAACAACCTTCATCGTTTTGTGCCCGTGGACGTAGGTTGGATTCATCCCGCCGAACTACGTTAATACTCATTTTCCAATCTGTGTGTTTTTTCGCCTTTCCATTAATTTTGCTTTTGGTTTCCCATAACCAAACAAATTCACTGTTGAAGGAAGGTTATCCCAAAATTCAGCCGTCAATAGTTGGCACCGTCTATGGGGAAAGAATGAAAAGCGATTTTCATAGTAAGACGATGGTGGGAGGTAGAGACCGTAGGTTAGTGAATAGTTCAACGTAGAATGGATGGAAAGGGGAAGGAATGGGAAGAAGCAGATCTGAATGGGAGGAAGAAAGGGTTCATATGGAAAAGGAGATGTCAGTAACAGAAGCCTTTTCTTGATGGGTTGTGAAATGGAATGTGTTGTTGGTTTATTTTGACAAGCATATTGAACAGTGCGACCAGGGGCAAAAATTGAATTTCCCCTTTTCCAAAAGGGACGGGTGTTCAGAAAGTATTAGTCACTCTTCAACCCGGAAGATAGTCCGGATACGATCTCTCAGATCTGGCCGACTATAGCACGCGATATGGTATAAGTTACAAGACCAATCACCTCAGAGATATGGACGACCACTTTAGGTTATCAGCACGGTTCGGGCCTATTATGCTCCCCCTTTGAGCAGGTTGAAGAACTCAGACATTTCAGGATATGACAGAAATAACTCGATGGGTTCGGTGATGTATTTGGCCTATCACTTGGCAACCGACAGAAGACTAGAGTCTATGATTTTCCTTTACACGTGTCATCTCCAGGAAGTACCGTCCAAGCTGTCACCATTATTGTTGTGTGTGGCAGAGGAAGAGGCAGAGTTGATGTGACAGAATCGTCAGGCCTAGGGCAGAGAACCTATCAAATCGATCAGGCAGCACATGGGAAGCATTCCAAGTGGGAAGAACAATATCGTGTTTTGGGGAGTATATAAAGGAGATGGTAGTCTCGTGTAAGGGGGAGGCTCAGAATAGCAGTTTGTAACAATAGAAAATAGCAATTGTAACCTCTTTCAACTGCTCGGCCATACGCCAACCTTATACAAAATAGGTCAGTCGAGTCAGTTCTTGGCAATAAAACAACCTCCATCATTTTTTTACCTGTGGACGTAGGTTGGATTCATCCCGCCGAACCATGTTATTACTCATTTGCCAATCTGTGTGTTTTTCCACCTTTCCACTAAGTTTGCTTTTGGTTTCCCATAACCAAACAAATTCACTGTTGAAGGAAGGTTATCCCAAAAATCAGCAGTCAATAGTTGGCGCCGTCTGTGGGGAAAAATGAAAATCAATTTTCATAGTAAGACGATGGTGGGAGGTAGAGACCGTAGGTTGGTGAATAGTTCAATAGCATAATGGATGGAAATGGGAAGGAATGGGAAGAAGCAGATCAGAACGGGAGGAAGAAATGGTTCATATGGAAAAGGGGCTGTCGGCAACAGAAGCATTTTCTTGATGAGTTGTGAAAAGAATGTGTTGTTGATTTATTTTGACAAGCATATTGAACAGTGCGACCAGGGTCAGAGATGGAATTTCCCCTTTTCCAAATGGGACGGGTGTTCAGAAAGTATTAGTCACTGTTCAGCCTGGGAGAGAATCTGGATACGGTCCTTCAGATCTGGCTGACCATAGCACGCGATATGGTATAAGTTACAAGACCAATCACCTCAGTACTATGCACGACCATTTTAGGTCATCATCTCGGTTCGAGCCTATTCTACTCCCCTTTTGAGCGGGTTGAAGAGCTCGAACATTTCAGGATAGGACAGAAATAGCTCGATGGGTTCGGTGATGTATTTGGCCGATCACATGGCAACCGACAGAAGACTAGAGTCTATGATTTTCCTTTACACATGTCATCTCCCGGAGGCACCGTCCAGGCTGTCACCATTATTGTTGCGTGTGGCAGAGGAAGAGACAGAGTTGATGTGACAGAACCCTCACGCCTAAGGTAGAGAACCCTTCAAATCGGTCAGGTAGCACATGGGAAGTATTGCAAGTCGGAAGAATAGTACCGTGTTTTGGGGAGTATATAAAGGGGAGGGTAGTATCGTGTAAGGGGAGGCTCCGAATAGCAGTTTGTAACAACAGAAAATAGCAACTGTAACCTCTTTCAACTGCTCGACCATACGCCGACCTTATACAAAACAGGTCAGCTGAGTCAGTTCTTGGCAATAAAACAACCTCCATTATTTTATGCCCGTGGACGTAGGTTGGATTCGTCCCGCCGAACCACATTAATACTCCTATGCCAATCTGTGTGTTTTTCCGCCTTTCCACTAAGTTTGCTTTTGGTTTCCCATAACCAAACAAATTCACTGTTGAAGGAAGATTATCCCAAAAATCAGCTGTCAACAGTTGCCACCGTCTGTGGGGAAAGAATGAAAAGCGATTTCGTAGTTAGACGATGGTGGGAGGTAGAGACCGTAGGTTGGTGAATAGTTCAACAACAGAATGGATGGAAAGGGGAAGGAATGGAAGAAGTAGAGCAGAATGGGGGAAGAAATGGTTCATATGGAAAAGGGGTTGTCGGCAACAAAGCCTTTTCTTGATGAGTTGTGAAATGGAATGTAAAAGAGGTTAGCCAACGGAAATCCACCAGGGTTGAGTGTGAAATGGAATATAACGTTGTGGATGGGTTACGTCCGTTGGCCGCGGCTGACCAAGTTCCTATGTGGGAAGGTACTGCGCCTGACAAGCTTCCAATATTCGTTTCGCAGATTACATGTACTGAAAGATCGGTCGGGTAGCTAGTCAGCCAATGGTGAGGAGGGACACCCATCAAGCCAGTCCTCAATTAGTGCAGTGGTAGTCTCCCCAAATGGGAAGAAAGAAGGTAAAAAGTACGCGGGAGAACCACAAGAAGCAAAGACTGAAGACCTCGACTAGGCTCCCATATTTTCTCGGGATATGTAAGATCCTGGGAAAATTCATTATCGAAGGACGCCTATGGAGGGTTCGGCACAGGGAAATCTTATCGGCATTGTCGGGAAAGCAAGAGCGGACCAGACGGATCTGAATAAACCCTGATGTGAAAACAACTTGCCGGTGAAGTGGTGAAGTTTACAACTACGACATACGCATCGGGAGTTCTTGGAGCTCGGCTTGGAGGAAAAGGTCGGACTGCAAAGTAATGAACAGAAGAAAACATTGTAAAGCCTCTCTTAAATTTCCCACAAAGAGTTGTAAGAAGAGCAGTAGGTCCTTTAAATATGAATACAACTCTCTTTTTTTTAAGAAACTTGCCTACCTTGCTTGTTTGTTAAATTAAACGCGAAAGTTATTTTCATTATTTTTTGGGACGTGCTCGATGCGAGGGAACGAATTGAGATCGGGAAGGGTATCAAACCCGTGGCACGCCAAACACTGGTGTCATTATCAAACCCTCGAGTAAAAGTACGCCGACCTGGCTCCTTTCATTTTAAGTGGATTTAGATTGCTTTAAGGGATGAAGTGCATTAGGGAGCGCGCGAACCCCTCGTGGCTGTATCAAACTCCCGAGGCTGGAGCGTAACTACCCCATGACTTGCATTTTTGAGGGATAATGTGCCATCAGCTCATGGTTCGTTCCACCGCGGCTTCATGGTTTAATGGGCTCGGGGCTGGATTCGTTCCACCGAAGCCTCTGTGTGCCATCAGCTCGGGGCTAGATTCACTCCGCCGAGGCTTCATGGTTTAATCGGCTCCGGGCTGGATTCGTTCCGCAGAGGCCTCTGTGTGCTATCGGCTCACGGCTGGATTCGTTCCGCTGAGGCCTCTGTGTGCCATCAGCTCGGGGCTGGATTCGTTCCACCGAGGATTCATGGTTTAATCGGCTCGGGGCTAGATTCATTCCGCCGAGGCCTCTGTGTGCCATCGACTCGGGGCTGGATTCATTCCACCGAGGCTTCATCGTTTAATCGGCTCGGGGTCGGGTTACTTCCCACTGAGTCAATCTCTTTGGTCTGGGGATGTAACATTCCCCCAGAGCCAAGTTTTATTCAGCAGGGGGTCGGGTTACATCCCACCGAGTCAACCTCTTTGGTCTGAGGATGTAACATTCCCCCAGAGCAAAGTTTATTTTCAGTTCAGGGTCGTGTTACGTCCCACCGAGTCAACCTCTTTGGTCTGGGGATGTAACATTCCCAAGCCAAGTTTTCTTTTCAGCTTGGGGTCGGGTTACATCCCACTGAGTTAGCCTCTTTGTTATGGGGATGTAACATTCCCCTAGAGCCGAGTTTTCTTTTCAGCTTGGGGTCGGGTTACGTCCCACCGAGTCATTCTTTTTGGTATGGGGATGTAACATTCCCCCAGAGCCAAGTTTTTCTTTTCAGCTATGGGTCGGGTTACGTCCCACCGAGCCAGCCTTTTTGGTCTGGGGATGTAACATTCCCCCAGAGCCAAGTTTTCTTTTCAGCTCGGGGTCGGGTTACGTCCCGCCGAGTAAACCTCTTTGGTCTGAGGATGTAACATTCCCATAGAGCCAAGTTTTCTTTTCAGCTCGGGGTCGGGTTACGTCCCACAGAGTCAACCACTTTTGTCTGGGGACGTAACATTCCCCCAGAGCCAAGTTTTCTTTTTAGCTCGGGGTCGGGTTATGTCCCACCGAGTGAATCATAAACGGATCAGGAATCGAGCGTTCGCCCCATGGTTGGATTTAAAATTGATCGGGCTCAGAATGTTTCCTCTCGTTTAGATTTGGAAGAGCAAAATAGCAAGATAGATGAGGAAATCGTGCAAAGTATGAAAGGCAGGAAACAGAGCAGTCAGAGATAGGCAAGGAATAAAGATTGCAGATATTATTATGAAAACACAAGTATATTTTTTGTTACAAAAAGTCGCCGCAGGGTCACCCTCGTTCATCAGCCCGCACAAAGGCAATGGGTTCAGCTCAATCAGTTTCATGAGGTAGGACCTCTGGCTCTGACTCGGCAGAATGGGTTTTTTTTAGCTTCAGTTGCAGGTACTTCGGGAACAAGGACAGGAACTTCAGGCGGTAACTCCTCAAGAACTAAGGACATGAGCACGGAAGACTTGAGTTCGGAATATTGAATTCGCTCTAAAGGAGGGGCAAATAGGGTAACAGCTTCATCCTCCGAGAACCCCCCTCTGTAGAACTGAATCAATAGCAGGATTCTCGGTGACCGAATGATGAAGATGGCGAGGAAAGACTTGATTTGATAGCAAAAACAGTTTCTCTATGGTTCTCGGAGCAACCACCGACCGAATGATCAGCCACCCCTCTTTTTCATAGTTCCCGAAATCAACTCACTAACTCGTTGATACCGAGAACTAGGGGATGGATGTTGTTGGTGTATTTTGAAAAGCATATTGAACAGTGTGACCAGGGGCAGAGATGGATTTCCTCTTTTCCAAAAGGGACGGGTGTTCAGAAAGTATTAGTCACTCTTCGGCCGGCAGAGAGTCCGGATACGGTCTCTCAGATCTGGCTAACCATAACACGCGATATGGTATAAGTTACAAGACCAATCACCTCAGAGCTATGGATGACCACTTTAGGTCATCACTCGGTTCGGGCCTATTCTGCTCCCCCTTTGAGCAGGTTGAAGAGCTCGGACATTTCAGGACATGACAAAAATAGCTCAATGGTTCGGTGATGTATTTGGCAGATCACTTGGCAACCGACAGAAAACTAGAGTCTATGATTTTCCTTTACCGTGTCATCTCCCGGAAGCACCACCACCAGGCTTCACCATTTTGTTGTGTGTGGCAGAGGAAGAGGCAGAGTTATGTGACAGAACCGTCAGGCTAGGGTAGAGAACCCGTCAAATCGGTCAGGCAGCACATGGGAAGTATTGCAAGTGGGAAGAACAGTATCGTTTTTTGGGGGTATATAAAGTAGGGTATCTCTGTGGAAGAGGCTCCGAATATCAGTTTTGTAACAATAGAAAATAGAACTGTAACCTCTTTCAACTGCACGGTAATACGCCGACCTTAATATAAAACAGGTCGGACGAGTTAGTTCTTGGCACTAAAACAACCTCCATCATTTTGTACATGTGGACGTAGGTTGTGTTGGTTTCTATTATATGTCCCAAGGAAAGATTAAGCATATGAAATACAACAATGAATATATATAATAATCTTGAAGCATGGCGGAATCATACTTACAAAGCTTTTGTGATGAGAAGTGATGAAGAAAATCTTTGAATCTCCAAGCTTCAAGTTTCGGCCAAGGGAGGAAGAAGAGTTGAAGCTCCAATTTGTGTATTCCAAGCTCTTTGATGGTTTCCTATCACCTCCTTTGATCCTTCAATGTGCTAGCAAATGGAGAAAAAAAATCAAATCTTCTTTGCCCTAATGGAAGTCACGGCATTGTGAGAGAGAGAGGAGAGTTTTTTGTGTAATTAATTTTTGTTACCAAAAATCAATTTATATTTATGCCATAATATTTATTAAATTAATAATAAACTTATGACACAAATCATGCAATGGCTTAGAGAGTCAAACACTCAAACTCCATGCAAAACCATTGAGTGTATTGTACACTATCACCATGCAATGCATTAACAATTAAATAATGCATATAATGACATGTGTCATGTGGGCCCCACACGTTTCCAAATGAAAGTGGGCCCACGTGCACTCACGCGTTCGGGTTCGATATTTCCGAAATACCGAACTTACGTCGCGACGTTAATTAAATCGAATTTAAATAAATAATTGCGCCTAGCGAAATTATTATTTACGTCGCTAACGAATTAATTCTAAATTAACTCGTATGCCCGAATTAAAATCTAATTTTAATTTCGCGTCGAAATCGAATTTCGATTATTATATCGAATATAAAAATTTATCGATTAATTCCAAATTAATCGTTCTCTCTCTAAATAAGGCACTTTATCCAAGATAAAGTTTCTCCGCAATTAATCCAAGATTAATTAAGTCCGAATCAAATATCATAGGTGAATCTTCAGGAAGCGACCCAAGAGATCTCCGGATATGTTGGCAGTAAATACGGTCGTCGGATAATCCGAACACGTACGTACCTCGTACTACGTTTTTACCGATTCACAAGACAAGGTTGGCTTCTAGCAAAGCGCCATGCCTACCCAATTCTCCAGAAATATTCTTATAGGAATATAAGATCTATATCAAGCGTAGTATACCGTAGTATTGCGTACATCGATCCAGTATCGGACGATCACATGTTAGGCCTGGGGCTGGAGATGTGTCTGCCCCGTACGAAACATATATCGGACATCAAGCAACTAGTCTCTTTAAATCGGACAATCCTGACCTGGTCATATTGTCCCGACGGTTGCAACCTTTTATAGAGTACTAGTTCTGTGTCCTGCGTGATCATCACCTCCATATGTCTGAAGTGATACTTCCATCTCGACATCACATCCAGTACACTACGATTCTCGATAAACCCAGAAGAGGTGTACACAGAACCGGTTAAGGTCCCCAACCACCAAAACCAAAGTTTACCGATTGTCGCAAGTACTAGCGATGTAAGTCTCAGGTTAAGACCATATACACCTACCCTGATGCGGCCTCCCATAGACACGCAGACATACTACCAATGGGATTCCGCGGGGTCTATCCAGAGCGAAGCTGTTTTTCGTACCATCGGTAAAACACAACCTCCTATCGCACTTGCATAAGTATCCAATACTTAAATATATGAGAACTATGCCGTTGTGCCCTCACAACGTGCACAAGCGCAATACTAGTCTATTCCGCATTATCGATGTCCGATCTCGATAATACTCCGACTAGGGATATTTAATGATTAAACCTTTATGGATTGATACTGTCTCATATCATCTCAATCCGGTATTATCATATGGACTTTCGCCATTTATATATCAAAGTAAATAATATTACAAAACGCAAAAGGCAATTTCATTATCACATAGTTAATTTTGTACAATAATACAATATCATTTACAAACAGTGACGCTATGGGACATAATGTCTAACAATCTCCCACTTGGCCTATAGCCAGTCACTCAAGCATCTAATACCCGAACTATGTATGTGTCGTTCAAAAACTTGCTGAAGAACAGCCTTCGTCAGCGGATCTGCAATGTTGTCATCTGATGTGACCTTCTCGACCTTTACATCGCCACGATGTATAATCTCCCGAATCAGATGGTAACGTCGAAGAACATGCTTGGACCGTTGATGAGACCTTGGTTCCTTAGCCTGCGCTATAGCCCCGTTATTGTCACAATACAATGGAACGGGCTCAGCTGCTAACGGAACTACTCCTAATCCGATTAGGAACTTTCGGATCCAAACTGCCTCCTTTGCTGCTTCAGATGCAGCGATGTACTCCGCTTCTGTTGTTGAATCGGCAACAGTATCTTGCTTGGAAGATTTCCAGCTCACTGCTCCGTTATTCAAACAAAAAATGTACCCGGATTGCGACTTGTAGTCATCCTTGTCGGTTTGGAAACTTGCATCGGTATACCCAGATACCGCAAGTTCTCCACCTCCATAAATTAAGAAAGCATCCTTAGTTCGTTTAAGATACTTAAGGATATTCTTAACTGCTATCCAGTGACCTTCACCTGGATCGGCCTGATAGCGACTGCACATGCTCAAAGCATATGAGACATCAGGTCGTGTACATATCATGGCATACATGATCGATCCGACTGCCGAGGCGAACGGTATCCGACTCATGTTGTCTCTCTCTTCCTGAGTCTTAGGACACATGTCCTTAGACAGAGAGGTACCACGTACCATTGGAACCAATCCCCTCTTGGATTGTTCCATGTTGAATCGCTTCAACACTTTATCAATGTATGTACTCTGGGAGAGTCCAAGCAGCTTTCTAGATCTATCCCGGTAGATCTTTATTCCAAGAATAAAGGCTGCTTCTCCCAGATCTTTCATGGAGAATTTTAATGAAAGCCAAGCTTTCACCGACGTTAGCATGGGAATGTCATTGCCTATAAGCAATACGTCGTCGACATAAAGGACAATAAAAGTAAGTGCTCTCCCACTAACCTTCTTGTATACACAAGGGTCATCTGCGTTTTGCACGAAATCATATTCTTTTATGATCTCATCAAAACGCTGATTCCATGACCGTGATGCTTGCTTCAATCCATAAATGGATCGATTTAACTTACAAACCTTGTTTGCAAGTCTTGGTACGATAAAACCGTCAGGCTGTTGCATATAAAATCCTCCAAAAGGTTTCCGTTAAGGAAAGCGGTTTTAACGTCCATCTGCCATATCTCGAAGTCGAAATATGCAGCTATTGCAAGCATTATCCGAATGGATTTAATCATGGCAACGGGTGAGAAGGTTTCGTCATAATCAATACCATATTGTTGACGATACCCCTTCGCTACAAGCCTAGCTTTGTACGTTTGTACGTTGCCATCCATGTCGGTCTTCTTCTTGAAGATCCATCTGCATCCAATAGGCTTTACGCCTTCTGGTGCATCAACCAGTGTCCAAACTTGGTTGGCGTACATGGAATCCATCTCGGACTTCATGGCTTCTTGCCATAAAGCGGAATCGATATTTTGTATCGCTTCCTCATACGTAGCCGGCTCATTATCCTCAATAAGATTAATATCTACATGAGGTGAGATCAGGAACCCATACCTCTCAGGTACTGTTCTGACTCTCTCCGACCTACGCGGTCCTTGTGTATGTGAAGTTTGTGGTACAGACTCATCCCGGACGGTCTGTTCTTGTTCCGTCGTTGATTCATTGCCAGGAACAGTATCACTACGATCTTCATCGAGTTCTACTTTCCTCCCACTTACCACTGCATTTATAAAATCCTTCTCAAGGAAAAATGCTTGTAGAGCAACAAATACTTTTGTTCTCTTGTGGGTGATAGAAGTAATATCCTTTGGTTTCCCTAGGATATCCTACGAAAAGGCATTTATCAGATTTGGGTTCAAGTTTGGTACCTTCCAAACGTTTAACATATGCCCAGCATCCCCAAATCTTCAGGAAAGAGAAACCTGGTTTCCTTCCTGTCCATATCTCATATGGAGTCTGTTCAACAGACTTCGACGGTACCTTATTCAAAATAAGTATAGCACTGTTTAATGCGTATCCCCAGAAGGATATTGGTAGCTCAGTGCGACTCATCATTGACCTTACCATGTCCAACAAGGTGCGGTTTCTCCGTTCGGACACACCGTTTAATTGCGGTGTTCCAGGAGGAGTCCACTGTGAAAGAATACCATATTCTTTCAAGTAATCTTGAAACTCATAACTTAAGTATTCGCCACCACGGTCTGACCGTAATGTCTTAATACTCTTCCCTGTTTGTTTCTCCACTTCGTGTCGAAACTCTTTGAATTTCTCAAAAGTTTCCGACTTGTGTCTCATAAGATACACATAACCGTAACGAGATGCATCATCTGTAAAGTTACGAAGTAGTGAAATCCACCTCTAGCCTGGCTAGACATGGGCCCGCATACGTCAGTATGAACGAGAGCCAACAGTTCTGTGGCACGTTCACCTTTACCGCTAAAAGGTGATTTAGGCATTTTGCCTAAAAGACAAGATTCGCAGACGTCATATGAATTGGGATCAAATTCGTCCAAGTACCCACTCTTCGAAAGTGTGGATATGCGAGTCTTGTTGATGTGTCCTAGACGACAATGCCACATATAAGCTTCATCTTTTAGATTACTCCTTTTGAGCCTTTTGTTTGTCATTTTAGGAGATTCATTTATATTCAAAATATAAAGACCGTTATTTGCAACAGCTGTGCAAATTTCTGCATCATTTTTATAAATATACACCCCGTGTTTCTAAATACAAAAGTGTAACCCTGCTGGGTTAACAAGGATACAGATATAATATTCCTAGTTAAACTAGGTACAAAATAACAGTTCAAAAGTTTAAGTACATGCCCTGAGGGCAGTTCTAAAACAAAAGTCCCTACGGCCAAAACAGCAACAGGTGTTCCGTTTCCGACCCGTAGATCCCTCCCCTGACGCCAGCACCCTGCTATCCTGCAGATCCTGCACATCAGTACAAATATGAGCACCACAACCAGAATCAAAAATCCAATTTTTAAAACTAGAAGTATTCATATTTATCTCAATAACAAACATACCAGAGGCGATAGCCTTGCCAGCCTTGATATCCTCCCTCTGCCCTATGCCCATTCGGCAGTCACGTTTCCAGTGACCCCTCTTGCCGCAGTTGAGGCAGATGTCGCGAGATTTGTCCTTTGGCTTCCTAGAAGCCACTGTCAACTTGCCTTTGCCCTTGTTCTTGAACTTCTTCTTCCTCGCACCTCCAATTGCCTTGGGCCCAGCCTTGGCGCATGAGAGGTCGATGCATAATGCGCCTCGCGCTTGCTCCCCTTTAGGAGTTCCTTTTCGGACTCCTTCAGCACGGACAACAACTCTCCAAGAGTGTCGTCAGTGTCCATCAACTTATAGTTGATGATGATTTGTTTCCAAGTATCGGGTAGCGATTGTAATAGCATATCAATCGTCAGCTCTGCCTCCAAGACAATGCCCATCTTGGCTAACTCATCTATGTCAGCGATCATTTGAGTCCCGTGGGCCTCAACTGATGCGCCGTCTGTCATCCGGGAGCGGAAGAGTTTCCTTACTAGCTCGTACCTCTCCATCCGCTTGTTGGTGCGGTGGAGATCACGCAATCTTGCCATCATGTTATAGGGATCCAAGTCCCTGTTCTGGCGTCTGAAATGCTGGGTCATTGCAGCTAGCATAACTGACTGAGCTTGGTCACAATCGTCACTATGAGTCTTCCATAACTCTAGCTCCAGTGGCTCAGTGGGTTTAGGCGGGAGAGGTCTCTGAATAGTATACAGCACCCTCTCAGCCCCAAGCACTATCTTGAGGTTCATTTCCCAGTCGGCAAAGTTTGTCCCTTTGAAGACATTATCGCCCATGATTATGTCGCGGATATTACCTTGCCAGTCATCTTGACAACTATAGTCCAACTATAAAGTCAACGATGTTATGGGTACAGTCAAACTGTTACAAGTAAAATAACAATATATTAGTCCAACTAATTATTTAAATATTGACGAAATAATTTTGAAAGACGCGTAAGGCTAAGTATCTGAACGAAATTGCAAATTCAATAATAGCCTCCCACTATTTTCTTCAAGTCTCTAACCCTCTGTAGAGAACTCGGGAAATCGAATTTCCTAGTGGGCTAGGATCCCGTTAAATAACACACAACCTTGACTTTGGCCAATAAACTTGTATGCTATTTAACTTAGGTAGATCTCTATGATCAATTGGATCTCATCCAATTCCTAGATCCGGTTAGGTGGACATCCAAGTCCGAAACATATGTATAATGTCAATGTATCCATTACATTTTCCTAACCCTATCCTCCGAATCATCTAGGCCTTGGCTTTGGCCAAAAACAAACCTAATGATTCCAGTTAAGCGGGACCCATTGACGAGGAAAGTTTCGTAATCAATGTCATTGGACAAAAGTGATCTTGACTTTGGCCAATAAAAATCACGATTTGGACAAGACACCGATATGCAACAAAACTCTCATGATTCAAGTACATCCTTGATTGACAAAGGTCTTGACTTTGGTCAAAAACAAACCAATGCCAACTTCGGATCTTGAACAAGAATCATTCAATGGAAGGATATTTGCTTAATATAAATTGAGGGATTTTCGCGTAATTGGCAACCAATTTATTTATCTTTGTTAGGTCTCATCATCATACACCCTTAAGCATGCTTCTAAAACATCATAAAGCGCGTAAAGTAAATTAATAGTGATATGCGGATGGATATATAAACAACTTGTTCCTAGAACAAATCACTCTCCTTTCCTCTCCCCGCTAGCACTATTCTACTACTACCCAATTACATAATACAATAAGAGAAACCTCATTTACATTGAGGGGAATTAGGTGAGAAGAGAATACAAAGAGAAAAGAGATAAGGCTGGACACGCAGGTCCAATTTATAAATTCCAAATTTACAATATTTCTAAAATTACCCTTTCCCTTCTAATATCCATCCGATATACACTATTCATTCATCACATACATATATATTCAAACAAGACATGCTTTACAACCAATCTAATCCAATTAATTAGTCTTTGTTTAAGTGATCATCCAATGTTCAAACAACGGTTTGATTTTGCGCGAGTCCAACTCGATTGAGAATAAGTACATAAGGTACGAATTCGCGAATTATATCGAACTACTTATTAAATCTAATTTAATTCGTATTCAATACTAATTCAATTATTTAATTCCAAATTAAATGTTTACACTTTTAATGTGCTTTAAAGACTTAGATTCTAAATCTAATTCTATTGGGTCTCAAAGCCCAACTAACATCCAATGTTTAATTTAATTCAAGTCAAATGGGCTTTCAATTGATTTATTAAGGCTTGGGCTTTGGTCAATGTGGGTCAAACCCAATTACCAAGCCCAAATAAGGAATCACCCTTAAATGCCATAAAACCAATTTTAAGCCCATAAGGCCCAATTAATTTTTAAAGCCCATTATATTATATTTGGACTTAATGGAGTGATTTAGGCCCAAATTGGATCCAATCCTTTTGGCCCAAATCTACTTGGTCCAACCAAGCCCATTATGCCCAAATACAATATTAAAAGCCCAATTCACCAATTAAGCCCATTAATTAATTTTAATATTCCAAACATAAAGTCCAATTAATTAAAGTGTAACCAAGATTAATATATTAAACCAAATATTTCAAAAATACCCATTTAATTTATTAATCATCTATTGTTCAAAACATATGTCCAACATTAATTTGAACAAAAATCAAGTCCATTTTCATGTCTATTAGTATTCGGCCAAGGTGAGTTTTTTGTGTCGATTTGTTTTTCAATCCGATTGAATTACTAATCTACGTCCCGTATACGTTCTAAGTCATCCAATGATCTTAAACACAAAAAATTCCAATCCACTCCAAGTAGCAACACATTCGGCCAAGGTTACATTTTTGGGGAAAAATCATCCAATGCATTTTTCTCAAAATTGATTCCATATAACATCATTCTATATACATGTAAGCATACTCATTCATCAAATTTCACAAGAACATGCTTCAATCAATTTTACCCAAATTTTAACCTAAAGTATTTCATGCTTAACCATGGCTCCATGATACCATTGTTGGTTTCTATTATATGTCCCAAGGAAAGATTAAGCATATGAAATACAACAATGAATATATATAATAATCTTGAAGCATGGCGGAATCATACTTACAAAGCTTTTGTGATGAGAAGTGATGAAGAAATCTTTGAATCTCCAAGCTTCAAGTTTCGGCCAAGGGAGGAAGAAGAGTTGAAGCTCCAAGCTTTGTGTATTCCAAGCTCTTTGATGGTTTCCCCCTATCACCTCCTTTGATCCTTCAATGTGCTAGCAAATGGAGAAAAGAAAATCAAATCTTCTTTGCCCTAATGGAAGTCACGGCATTGTGAGAGAGAGAGAGTTTTTTTTGTGTAATTAATTTTTGTTACCAAAAATCAATTTATATTTATGCCATAATATTTATTAAATTAATAATAAACTTATGACACAATCATGCAATGGCTTAGAGTGTCAAACACTCAAACTCCATGCAAAACCATTGAGTGTATTGTACACTATCACCATGCAATGCATTAACAATTAAATAATGCATATAATGACATGTGTCATGTGGGCCCCACACGTTTCCAAATGAAAGTGGGCCCACGTGCACTCACGCGTTCGGGTTCGATATTTCCGAAATACCGAACTTACGTCGCGACGTTAATTAAATCCGAATTTAAATAAATAATTGCGCCTAGCGAAATTATTATTTACGTCGCTAACGAATTAATTCTAAATTAACTCGTATGCCCGAATTAAAATCTAATTTTAATTTCGCGTCGAAATCGAATTTCGATTATTATATCGAATATAAAAATTTTATCGATTAATTCCAAATTAATCGTTCTCTCTCTAAATAAGGCACTTTATCCAAGATAAAGTTTCTCCGCAATTAATCCAAGATTAATTAAGTCCGAATCAAATATCATAGGTGAATCTTCAGGAAGCGACCCAAGAGATCTCCGGATATGTTGGCAGTAAATACGGTCGTCGGATAATCCGAACACGTACGTACCTCGTACTACGTTTTTACCGATTCACAAGACAAGGTTGGCTTCTAGCAAAGCGCCATGCCTACCCAATTCTCCAGAAATATTCTTATAGGAATATAAGATCTATATCAAGCGTAGTATACCGTAGTATTGCGTACATCGATCCAGTATCGGACGATCACATGTTAGGCCTGGGGCTGGAGATGTGTCTGCCCCGTACGAAACATATATCGGACATCAAGCAACTAGTCTCTTTAAATCGGACAATCCTGACCTGGTCATATTGTCCCGACGGTTGCAACCTTTTATAGAGTACTAGTTCTGTGTCCTGCGTGATCATCACCTCCATATGTCTGAAGTGATACTTCCATCTCGACATCACATCCAGTACACTACGATTCTCGATAAACCCAGAAGAGGTGTACACAGAACCGGTTAAGGTCCCCAACCACCAAAACCAAAGTTTACCGATTGTCGCAAGTACTAGCGATGTAAGTCTCAGGTTAAGACCATATACACCTACCCTGATGCGGCCTCCCATAGACACGCAGACATACTACCAATGGGATTCCGCGGGGTCTATCCAGAGCGAAGCTGTTTTCCGTACCATCGGTAAAACACAACCTCCTATCGCACTTGCATAAGTATCCAATACTTAAATATATGAGAACTATGCCGTTGTGCCCTCACAACGTGCACAAGCGCAATACTAGTCTATTCCGCATTATCGATGTCCGATCTCGATAATACTCCGACTAGGGATATTTAATGATTAAACCTTTATGGATTGATACTGTCTCATATCATCTCAATCCGGTATTAATCATATGGACTTTCGCCATTTATATATCAAAGTAAATAATATTACAAAACGGCAAAAGGCAATTTCATTATCACATAGTTAATTTTGTACAATAATACAATATCATTTACAAACAGTGACGCTATGGGACATAATGTCTAACAGGTTTGATTCGTCCTGCCGACCACGTTAATACTCATTTGCCAATCTGTGTGTTTTTTTTCCGCCTTTCCACAAGTTTGCTTTTGGTTTCCCATAACCAAACAAATTCCTATGTGAAGGAAGGTTTCCCAAAAATCAGTCGTCAATAGTTTCTTTATTCGTTCTTCTGCAAAGAGAGTTTTTCGGATGGCATTCTCTACGCGACAGTCAACTTCTAAATTTGCCGTAAACAATTGGGAGATCCAATTAATGTGAGTTCAGTGTTAAAATTGACATTTAGGTGTTAAGAAAATTTCCCAAAAGCTTTCGCCGTGATTCGGAATCCAAGTTGAATTTTCTATTCGTTTTCGTAACAATGCGTAAATTTTCTTAGACATTATTATTGTTCTGATTTTTCTAGTAGCCTTCAAAATCAAATCTGAGCTCTTCCTTTTCACATAACAGGTCCTTTGTAGCAAGTATCTTCTCAATGAAGGCACCAAATTGGGACCTCTCGGTCACGAGCCCTAACTTTAGTCAAATCCCCGTTATTTCACCCTCGCTTGTTCCTGTCATTGGCTTCTCAACTCTAGAATGTCTTCAAGATAGCAAGTTACCTTTACTTAGTTTATTGCATCTTGATGAGTTATTGAATAATAATAAATAAAATAAATAAAAGAAGAATATGGAAATAGGTTTAATTGAACCCCTCAGTTCAATGAACTATAAAAGGGAGAGGATACTCAAATAAAAAGAAGAAGAATATAGAAATTGGAAATAGGCTTCAATTAACATTTGCGCAGATGAAGACCGACTCGAGGATATCGGGGGATTTGTTATTATGTTGTAACGATGGGAATGGGATTTGGAGTAAGCTAACAAAGGCATAGTCACATACACCAAACAAGGAAGCAAATGAGGCTCATAAGCCTTCAAGTACTTGCCGAGAATGGTCAGGAATTGCAAAGAGAAAGTGGGGGAGGTGAAGGAATCTCGAACCGACCTTGTAAAGAATAGAAGAAAATGATCAAGTATCAAACACCTCAGTATGCCGATCCGATGATATACATGAGGTTTGTAGTATCGTGCTTATGTGGGAGTAAGATAAGCCCTACATTTGAGCCCCCAAAAGGTTGATGATATGAGAGTAGGCCATAGGCTTATCCCCCTGACACACGGAACAAGGTGAGTGGTTGAAATACAGGCTGGCACATGGGAAAAACGTGTAACAGTAGGTAAGAAGGCTAGAATGGTGAGTTTCAAATGGCAGAGGGTAGTTGTGTCAGACGACAGAGCTACTGTTTTGCAGAGGAGTTAGGTAAAAGATCATGGGCAATGATTACAGGGTAACGTGGCTGACGTCATGAGTTGGTGTAATAGTGGATATAGATGCATTATATAAAGAGATTCAAGACTCAGTGTGAAATGGGTGATGATTATTTTCTATCAATTTTAGCATTTTCACAACTTGTAAAAGGGAGCTAAAAGCTTAGTGTTAGAGAGAGATAAGGCAAGTTGGTTTCACCCGATCTTGTAACAAAAGTTCTTTATTTATATATATATGGACGTAGGTTAGATCCATTCCACCGAATCACATTAAATCCTTTGTTTTCTTTGTGATTTCTTATTCGCATGTTTAGTTTGCTTTGGTTCCAAACTAACCAAATAAACTCACTATTTGGGGGAGGTTTGTTCGAGGAGTAGTTTTTCCCGAATTATCCTTGGAATAAAAAACAGCTGTCAATAGTTGGCGCCGTATGTGGGGATTTAGTACAAAAAGTAACAAACACACTAAGATGATGGCAAGAGATGGAAACTATAGAACTTCAGAGGCTTCGATAACGGAGTGGATGGAGAAGATGGAAGAAATCCTGCGGAATGAGAGAGAAGATGCAAAAAAGGTGAGGGAAACGACTCAAGCCTTCATGAAGGCTATGATGGAAAAGAATGAGAAGTTAGAAAAGAAGACAGAGAGAAAGGGGAAAAAGATCCCAACAGAAGGAGAGATGAGATAATAATGGGAAAGAGGATCGCCGGAGTAGATGGAGATCGTGGAAATGGGAAGAAAAATGCCTAGAGAATGAGATATGTGGTCTTTGCTGTTAGGGTTGGTGCTCGGAGTGCCAATCCAGATCGTATTTATGTCTGATTCATGAATACGAGCAATACTTTTTTTCCATAAAATTACTTATTTATGGTAGCACCTCTTGTCTTTTATTATATATATTCAATCTAATTCATTAGATTGAAACTAAATCATGTTTAGTGATATATATATATATATTAGATAAAAATCCGATAATATATAATGTAGTGCGCAATTATAACGTAGCTTGTAATTGACATTGGGATTGTCACTACTAGAAATATATTATTAAATTAAGTTCCTGGCCAAGATTTACTGACATGGGTCGGTTAGTAAAATCCGCTAAGTCCAGTACATGTTGTATATCGTGACTTGTTCCGATGGTTTATCCCAATGAACCATGAGTCTTAGGAGACTCATATAGATGTGTAGGTGTTTATTTGATAAACACTGAATGACTCACCGAAGATTACCTAATAGATGGTACACCAACAACAATAGGAATCTTCTCGGGTTGACTAGCATAGTGACTCTTTGACTTGAGATACCACTGTGGATATATGAGTTATCCTCCACACTTAGATGGCAGTCATGTCACCGATCTATTAAGATCATACCTCTACCTGTTCGTTGGGTGTGGACTCATGCTCATGATATACTGTGTGTACCAAGATAGGATATGTGAATGCTGTGTACATGGCATAAGTATTCATTAGAGGATTAGCAATCTGTTAAATCCATGGATCTGTGGTACACTGTAGAAGTGAATTCTAAGTGTTATTATAAGATTATTAATAGAATCGTCGACATGATTATACCAATAAAGATTTGATATTAATATATATATCTCCGGAATAATCTGAATACCTGTGACAGATGGATTGTACATAGACGATGACCTCGACCTTTATAGTTCAACGAGTTTATCTGTGATCGTCATAATTTACGGGTGCGTAAATTATGGACACGAAATTTGATTTCGTGATGGATATACCTAAACTTAGAGAGTCTCACTAATGAAATAAACTCGTAGAGCACTACAACAACAATTATGAATAATACTGATTATTTATAAATCGTTTAACGGTTAAACAAAAGATACATACAAATGGACATTTTGGTCATTTCTTAATTAACGTGTATTTGTATTTAATATTTGACTTTATTAAATACAAATTAATTAAATGTCAAATTGTGATATTTGACATGTATCATTAATATATGTATTTGGGATATTTATATTTAATTAATTATTTAGTTATTTAATTGTTAAATGATTAAAGTAATTAAAATATAAATATCTACCATTATGATAAAGTTTGGAAATGATTACTTAGTGTAAATTGTTGACTTTACATTAAAGAAAAAGAAAGTCAAATGGCATTTGGCTTGTTAGATATTTGTTTGAAAAATTAAAAAAATATCTAATCTTTTTCTACACCAAATTCGGCCACCTTGACCTAGTATTTAAGGATTTGTTTTTTCATTTGCTTCTCACTTATTCAAGCCACCAAAAACTAAAAAAAAATGTTGAGAGAAAAATAAAAGAAACCAATAAGAAAAATGAAGAAACCCTAGATTTAAGTAAGTTTTTCCAACTTTCTATTAGAAGGAAACTTGTTCCTTTTGTTCTTGGCTACAATATGTGTAGTTCTTAAGTTTTTCTACTCTCTTATGTTTGTATTTTGATTGTTGGAAGCATGAAAGAAAGATGTATGCATGTATGTTTAATAAAGTAAGCTTATAAATTGTGTATAAGCTTTCTTTTGATCATTTGATGATCTTGTTGCCATTATAGAGTTGTTAGGACACTCATTGATGACCTATAATTGTTCTTGAGTTGTTTCAAAGTGGTGAGACTTGTTTAGTGTTGTAGAGATTAAATTAAGTGTTGTATTTGGTTAATTTTGGTTGATTTTGTTAATTGAACTAATTTAAACAATTAGGGTTCTTAACCTAAACCCAAATTAGGGCTTTTCATATATGTGTTGTATAATAATGTATATATGATATACATTTAATTTGGTGTTGATTGGATATCATCTAATGTTGTTTTGAACAAATTTTGACCAAACTATAAAATCTGAAAAATGTTGGGACCTCTTGGGAATTTGAAGAAATTGTGGATTTTATGTTGTGAAATGTATTTTGATGTATATGATATGTATAAATCATTTTGGTAGTGATTTGAAATCACTTAAATTTGTATTTGACAAATTAGGACTAAAATGATCAAAATACAAACTATTGGGGTGTCACATTAATTATGAGAAAAATCTGATTTTTGGGATAAAAATCTGTTTTTGAGTATTGTGTAATTAGAATAATTTGATTTATTTTAATTGTCTAAGAAAAATAATTACCAGAAATTATTTCGGAGAGAAAATATGCGAAAACGACGAAAAATGGCGTTACCGGGTAACGGCTGTCCAAACAGTTAGTTGGTCACTGTTCGGGCAGCCCACATACTATCCAAATGATATTGGGGCTGACGTGGGTAGTCCTTATTTGCATTGGTCAGTCAATCGGTCAGAAATATATTTTATGCTATTTTACGGAAAAATATTTTCGTAAAAGTTTCGCAGTGTTTCTATCTTATTTATGTCGATATTTGATATCAAATAAATATGTTTAGGTGAAATATGAATTGATTATTAATATTGGATATTGAATAATTATTCGTAAGTTTAAAAATTTAAACTACGATTTAGCCCGAACTGCGCTTCTTCCGCTGTGCTGCCCTTATTAAAACCCCAACAAAATGGTATAAGAGCAAGTCTGATTCTGGACCCATGATATGATTAGCCCTTTAAATTTGATATTTAATCTGATCTTTACTTTTTATATGCATGTATTATTTAATTTTATTAAATAAATTTAATTATATTTTTTAGGAAAATCCCCGTTAAATAAGATTTTATAAAGTGACTAGCATTAGGAATACTTGTTTCTTCGTCATCCTTGTCAATACGGATGTGAATGATTTCACGATGCTATAGCTATATCGTGCCAAAGCTGTGCAATTATGTTTAATGTAGTTCATTTATGCCGGTAGAACTTATATGATAAGAGACAAATTCAAATGAAAGTGGAAATCCTGAACGTGCCAAAGCTGTCAGGACTACATCAGTAGCTTGAGTTTGTCATTGACAAGTGAAGCCTTGATACGACTCCTGTAAACGTTCCAAAGCTGTCATAACGAGAAATGGTCAGGACAAAATCAGGAGTCACAACGAGTGTGATTGACAATGAGTTGTCTACCCGTTAATATACGTATGTGAGAACGTGCCAAAGCTGTAAGTCGAAATATATTCATGGGGTCCACTTCCCATTATGGAATTCGATTTAATTATTGAATTCTTTTTTTTCGTTGGGGATTACGGTATTACGTAAAGTAGTAGGAGGCACTGCTAGGTTAAAATCCATAACTAATGCAGTGTGTAATTTTATGAAAATTGTCGCTTATGTATTTTCCGTATTCTATTATTTAGATAGAATTAAATTTTTATCCACTGCATGCATATTTTATATATGTTTTCTAACTTCACTTATGTTGCAGATTTCTAGAATATGTTCTAGATTAGAATAGACTATGATATAATCCTTCTAGAGAGAATAGTTTCTTATGCGGTAAAGATTGACAAGAATTAGTTCATGTCTTGAGATTCTTCATTGGCATTAAGAAAACCCCATTAGTTATTTATTTATCTGATAATGATGTTTCTTGGCTTTAGTGACATTTAGAGGTTACATGTCCAACACTATTTACTTTTCAATTATTTGCAATTGTTGTAAATAGTTGAAGGCAAAATAATAAAGCTAAAAAAATGAGATGCGTATAGTTGTGTGTAGAAAACATTGATTCTCACAACATGACAACTGTAAGTATTGGATACCAAATCTCATGTCTAGTTATTTAAAATATTGTTGAATGATTATTTTGATATTTGATATCAGAACTTGCGACTATTGGATAGTGACCGGCGTAAACACACACGTATAACGCAAGCGTACGTATCGTTCAAGTAGTATAAAAATATCGATCCCACGAGGACTTAATTCCTACTGTTGTTACTAATTATTGATACTATTTATTTACAAGTATCTAATTATAGGGAGAAGAGAATTGATTGCTTTTGGTTGGTTGAATGTGGATTTGCTAATTAAAATAAAAATAGACTCAAAAGAAAATACTAAGGAAAATAAAAGAAAAGACTCAAGGATCTAGGGTCGTGACTCCACACAATATTATTATAAAGATGAATTGATTCTCTTATTTATGTGTAATAAATCAGTTTGCTAACCTGGAACACGAAATTATGCAAAAGCCTTTATTGATGGTCAGACGCAAATACCCAGTATAACCCAATTGAACCATATGTCTATGTCAACCAAATACCTGGATTCATTAAGATCAAGTTCCAATTGTGGCTACCCCCGCCCGACAGGTATATGTCTATCCTGTAAGGAAATCTATTAAAGGGTTATCTATCCTCAAGGAAGATCGTGGACTATTGAATCTAAGGCTGAAACCTAAAATCCCTATGTCTAGTTCATTTTAAGTTTACCATATCAATCTTATTGGTGATCAGACAACAAGAAGAATTAACCTTAAGACTCAATAAACAAACTAAAGAATTACCAATAAAAAGAAAATCAATTATTAAGTGTGAATATTGTGTTTCATCACTTCCCTAGAATAAAAATAAAATGCTGGGGGTTAGAGGATCCACATTTAATATTTCTTATCTAGGAATCTCACTTATTATAATATATAAATTATTTTATGTTCTGCTTTCTCAGTAATTAATAAAAACAATTAAAACCAACCATATAGGCAGTAATCCATTTAGTCCAACTACACCAGCCATATAGGCGGTAATTATTTGTCACATAAAGACCAGCCATATAGGCGGTAAAGTAATTTATATTTAACCCGACCATATAGGCGATAATAAAGTCTGACATTAATTAATTCGGTTAAATTATAATTTATAAATTATAGTTAAGTGAGATTTACCTAGAAAATTATATTAAATGTTTCACCTTTTACCCCAGCGGAAATTTAACTATAAAATATAAAAGAAAAGAGAAGAAGAAGAACTATTATTATTACTGAAAATTAAAATATATAAACTAAATATTATTTATATTTACAAAAACTAGATGCAATCCTCTAAAAACAGGGAAAAGCTCCCAAGGAAAGCACACCAAATGAAGTGGTGAAGACCTCAATTTATAGGCAAACTCGGCAACCGGCGTGGCGAAGCCAAACATCACAGCGTCGCGACGTTGGCACGCGTTTTCGGTCAAAGCAGTTTTTGACCACGCTGAATCCGTCGGCACAATCCGGTGATGACATGTGGCACGCGCTGAATGTGGTGCAATGGGAAGGCGACATGTGGCACACGGTGATTGGTGGATGTTTCGGTCCAATGAGAATCTGACACGTTGCACGCTGTAAAGATCGGTCCAATGAGAGCTTGACACGTGGCAGCATGTGATTCACTGGTGATTCGGTCCAATGATAAGGCGACACGTGGCACGCGTTATGTTTGGTCCAATAGGATTATGACATGTGGCAATGGCGCATTTTAGCTGATCTTCTGTGATGATGACAAGTGGCATGGCGCACGTTAGCAAGATCGGCGCACGTTTGAAAGATCTGGCGCACGTTAGCAAGGCCAATTTCTCAGATTCTGACATGTGTCCGTCGGCGCACGTTAGCATGACCGCTGCACGTTAGGCGTCGTGACGCGGCCAAATTACCAAAATACCCTTTTTCGTCATTTTTCACTGTTTTGGCCCCAAATTGCTTCCAATGCTTTCCAAACTTTATTTATCTACAAAATAACAATAAAACACATCAAAACGTTCACAAAACTCAAGAAACTATACAAAATATTAGGTTAAATGAGTGGGAAATAGTGATATAAATACCACTCATCACACCCCCAAACCTAACATTTTGCTAGTCCTCGAGCAAAACACAAAATAAAATATCATAAAAAAATTTAAACTATGCCACTTTTGTAGGGATCACGGTTGCATTTAGCGTATGCAACAAGCTCTTAAACCCATAGGTGTCCATAGTGGACGAGTTGTAGTATCGTGAGGGTTTACAGCAATGATACCCACAAATATTTTACAAAAGTAAAAAGGTAGTCAAACTAATGCACACAAAAGCAAAAAGACAAGCGAAAAGAGAATAAAAAAGTTAGTAACTAATCAGGTGAAACTTCTACTCCAAGTTACTAGCTGTTTTGTTTCTTTCTAAATTACTGAATAAGTAAATTCTCCGATTATATTTACCATTCTCCATATACACAGCCAACATAATATTAAACAACTCATTTTTTCCCACAACAGTCATAAATGCAGTTGATAAGAGAGTAATATTTTTGTCCTAAAGTTTTATCAGAATTCACACCTTTTTGCAGCAATGGAATAATTTTTCGGATTTTTCTGATTTTTTTCTTTGATTTTTGATTTTATCTTTTATTTATATACAATATCTTCCGTCTATGTAGCGAGCTTTGGGTCGGTGGCTCCCAAACCAGTTGGCTTTAGGGCACTATGTATTAAGACACCCCTACGGACTTAATTACTCAGACTTCAGATATATATATATTCTTGCAACATCCTTGATCCATGTAGCGAGCTTTGGGCCAGTGACTCCCAAACCAGTTGGCTTTAGGGCACTAGGTTTAAAACACCCTTACAGACTTAATAACTCGGATCTCAGATTTTTTTTTTTACTCCATTGCTTTTTGAGATGCTTCCTCCAATTAAATTAGAGCACTGAATATTCCAAACTTTTCAATTACAGTTCATGTCTGTATGTTACTATACATGTTGATAATACATGTCAACTGAGCATATAAAGATCCATTTTAGTCAATTTTATGGAGAATTTACAAATTAAATAATTTAAAATGAAATAAACAAAAACTAACTTGTTCCGAAATAGGTTTGAGATACGTCTCAGGAGTGGAAACTCCTTACTCAACTATCTCTTACGAATTTCACCTTTTTAGTCAAAATAAAAACACAAAAACGCAAAATCATTTTGTAATTTTTGAAAAAGAAATCAATTTTTTTGTATTTTTCGAAAAATTTTGGACTAAAAATAAAAATAACACACAAACTAAAAAGAAGGTATTGATCAACTAATTCCATCCCCCAAACCTAAATGAGACATTGTCCCCAATGTCTTAAACAGTAGAAGAAGAGTTTATAAGATAATACCTGGTTAGCTGAAATTCTACAGGAAATTAAAGGTTAAGATCCAGATTAATCCGACGCCTCTTACCACGATCGTCCTCGGACCAATTTATCTTTGAAATGATAGGGTCAACTTGTGGTTCATAGGCTAAGAGTTTGTCTATTAGATCCGGAGCAGTTCTGGCAGTGAATATTAGTTCTTTTAAAGGTTTTGACACGAACCCATTGTTGGGTTTGTAGTTAGTCCCAAGATCGAATTTCAAGCAATGAAACATGTGTGAATACAACAATGAAGAATGGCGAAATCATACTTACATTGATCGGTTATGCAATACGAGGAACAACAAAACTCCAAGCTCCTTGACCTCTCGGCTTTGGCCACTTTTTGTGCTCCTCCATATTCGGTCAACTCCATGGATGAATCTCCAAGCTCCAAGCTTTGTGTGGTGATTCCATGCTCATAAGTTAGTTCCCTATCACCTTAGGATGACTCTTCATGTGCTAGCATTGGCAAGATTTGCAACAAATATTCCATTTCACTTCATATTGATCTCGGCATTTGACAAGAAAAGAAGAGGAAATTTTGCCTTCAAAGCCGAGAGAGGGAGAGAAGGGAAATGGTTCCAAACCTTGAGTGGAGAGAGAGAAGGGCAAGGGTGATGGTTTTGGTTTTGTTTCTAAAACTAATACCAAAAGATTGATCTCCAAAATCTTGTAAAAGGCTTTCAAAAAGTCAAAAGAATTTGGAGCCAAAAATGGCCAAAAATGCCATCAACCACTCATGTCACTATTCACATCAATCAATGATGACAAGCATCACATCATTCAAAGTGATGTGACTTTCATCACTTGACTGACTAGTGATTTGATGCTAGATGTGACTTGTGGGCCACACTTGAATTCGAAATGCGAGTGGTCCCGCAAACACTCTCGGGCTCGGGTTCGCTAATTCCGAATTAACGAATTTTCCGTTGCGACGTAATTAAATCAATTCAATTAAATAATTTTGCCTTGCAAAATTACTATTCACGTCGCTAACGAATTATTCTAAATTAACTCGTTCGCCCGAATTAAAATCTAATTTAAATTCAGCGTCGAAATCCAATTTCTTATAATATATAGAATATATTATTTTATCGATTAATTCCAAATTAATCGTTCTCTCTCTCTTTAATTAATATTTTATCCCAGATAAAATATATCTGTAATTAATCCCAGATTAATTTTCTCTCTCTTATAATTAATCCCAGATTAATAAAGTGCGAGTCATACGTCATCGGTGAATCTTCGGGAAGCGACCCATGAGATCCCCGGATATGTTGGCAGTAAATCCGGTCGTCGGACTATCCGAACACGTACGTACCTAGTACTACATTTTTATCGATTTACAAGACATGGTTGGCTTCTAGCAAAGCACCGTGCCTACCCAATTCTCCAGAAATATTCTTACTGGAATATGTGATCTATATCAGGCGTAGTATACGTAGTATTGCGTATTTTGATCCAGTATCGGATGTCACGTGCAAGGCCTGGGGCTGGAATTGTGTCTGCCCCGTACGAAGCACATATCAGATCTCTGGTAACTAGTCTCTATAATCGGATAATCATGACCTAGTAATATTATCCCGATGACTGTAGTATATAAGAGCACCAGTTTCGTATCCTACGTGATCATCATCTCCACTATGACTGGAGTGATACTTCCATCTCGACATCACACCCAATACACTACGATTCTCAATATACCAAGAAGAGGCGTACACAGAACCTGTTAAAGCTCTGGATGACCAAAACCAAAGTATATTGATTGTCGCAAGTATTAGCGGTGCAAGTCTCAGGTTAAGACCAAATACACCTACCCTGATTCGGACTTCCATAGACACATAGTCATACTACCAATGGAATTTCGATGGGTCTATCCAGAGCGAAGCTGTTTCCATACCATCGGTAAACACAACCTCCTATTACACTTGCATGAGTATCATATACCCAAATATATGAGAATTATGCATTTATGCTCCCACAACGCGCACAAGTGTAATACTAGTCTATTCCGCATTATCGATGTCCAATCTTGATAATACTACGACTATGGATATTTAATGATAAAACCTTTATGGATTGGTACTGTCTCATATCATCTCAATCCGAAACTAATCATATGGACCTTTTATCATTTATATATCTTGGTAATCTAATTACAAATGATAAAAGAGCAATTTTCTTTGTCACATAGTTAATTGATACAACAACACCATGATCTGTACAAATAGTGATGCTATGGGTCATAACTGTCCAACAATCTCCCACTTGGCCTATAGCCAATCACTCAAGTGTCCTACACCCGAACTATGTACGGTTCGCTCAAACTTCTGCTGAGGAAATGCTTTCGTCAGCGGATTTGCATGATTACTATCTGATGCGATTTATTCGATCATCACATCGCCACGATGTATGATCCGAACGAATCAGATGAATATTCGAAGTATTTATCTAGATCGTTGTTGAGACCATTAATTCTTTAGCATGTGCTGTAGCCTAGCTCAGCTGCTAACAGAACTACTCCTAATCTGATTAGGATTATTATCAATCCAGAAGGCTTCTATTGCTCTCTCGGTTGCAGCAATATCCCACTTTTGTTGTTTATTCGGTAACAGTATCTTGCATGGAAAATTTCCAGCTCACTGTTCTGTTATTCAAACTTTATAGTACCTTTGTTACGACTTTTAGTCGTTCTTATCGGTTTGGAAACTTGCAGTAGTGAACCCAGTCACTTCAAGTTCTCCTTCTCCATAGTGTAAAAAGCATCCTTAGTTCTCTAAGATACTAAAAGATGTTCTTAATATCAATCTAGTGACTATCACTTGGATTGGCCTGATTATGACTCCATATGCTCAAAGCATATGAGACACCAGGTCGCGTACATTTATTTCAATGTACGAGTTCTCGGAGAGTACCAACAACTTTTAGATCTATCCCAGTAGATCTTTATTCCTAGAATAAAGGTTGTCTCTCCCAAGAATTCTACGGAGACTTTTTCATGAAAGACAAACTTCACCGATTGAATTATGGGAATATCATTTCCAAGAAATGATATGTCATCATTATATAGGAATGTCATTTCCAAGAAATGACATATTATCATTATATAGGATATTTATTGTCAGTGCGCTCCCACTAACCTCCTTATATACACAAGAATCATTTTTGTTTTGAATGAAATCATATACCATTATGATTACATCAAAGCGACATAGTTCTAAGAACTCAATGCTTGCTTCAATCCATCAATGGATCGAATAACTGCAAACCTTGTTTGCTCGTTTTGGTACGACAAAACCGTCAGGATGTTGTAAACATCCTCCAAAAGGTTTTCGTTAAGGAAAACAATTTTGGCGTTTAGTTGCCATGCAGCAGCAGCAAGCATTATCCAAATGGATTTAACAATGGCAATGGGTAAAAGGTTTCGTCGTAATCGACACAATGTTGATAACGATACCTTTTCGGTACAAGCCTAGCTTTGTACGTTGGTATGTTTCCTTCCATGTATGTCTTCCTTGAAGACTTATATAGTACCAATAGGCACAATGCCTTCCGGTACATCAACCAGTGTCTAAACTTGGTTGGTTCACATGGAATCCATTTCGGACATCATGGCACTTTGCCATAATAGGGAGTCGATACCTTGTATCACTTCCTCATACGTAGTCAGTTCGTATTCTCAATAAGATTGACATATTCATGAGGTGAGATCAGAAACCCATACCCCAGTTTGTTTTCTGACTCTCTCCGACTTACGTGGTTCTTGTGTATTCGAAGATTATTGGTATAGTTTCATCCTTGATGAACTATTTGTGTTCCATTAAGGAATCGGTGCCTGGAATAGTATTACTCCGTTTTCATCGAGTTTACTTTCCTCACCTCACACTTACCACTGCATATAAATATTCCTCTCAAGAAAACCGCATGGCGAGCAATAATTACATTGTTCTTTAGTGAGTTGTATAAGTACTATACTTGGTTTCCCTAGGATAACCCACAACTTAGGAACTTATCCAATTTGGGTTCTAGTTTGGTATCATCCGAACATATGCCCAGCATACTCAAATCTACAGGAATGAGAAAACCCGGTTTCTTTCATGTTCATATCTAATATGAAGTCTGTCAAACAGATTTTTATGGAACCTTATTCAAAATAAGTTTTGCACTGATTAATGTGTATCCCTTGAAGGAAATGGTAGCTCAGAGCGACTCATGATTAACCTTATCATGTCGAACAAAATTCGGTTTCTCCGCTCGGACACACTGTCAAATTGACGTGTTCCGGGAGGAGTCCTCATTGAAAGAATACTATACTCTTTCAAGTATTTGAGAAACTTATTGTTTAAGTATTTTCCATCATGGTCTAACTGTGACGCTTTTAATACTTTAGCCGATCTGTTTGTCTACTTCGTGTCGAAACTCTTTGAATTAATCAAAAGTTTTTTATCCGTGTTTCAAAAGAAACACATAACTATAATGCGATGCCACATTCGTAAAGGTCACGAAACATTCATATCCACCTCTAGCCTAGCTAGATATGGGCCCACTTACGTCACTATGAACAAGGGCTAACAGATCGGTGGCACTTGCACTTTTACCAAGTAAAAGATGTTTTAGGGCACTTTGCCTAATAAACTAGATTCGTAGACATTATTTGAATAGAATCAATCCCTCAAAATATCCACTCTTCAAAAGTGTGGATATACGAGTCTTATTAATTGTGTCCCAGACAACAATGCCACAAATAAGTCTCAACTGATTAATTCAGTTTAAGCTATTTGTTTGTCATGTTATATGTTTGAGATTTATTTATATTCAAAATATAAATACTGTTATTCACATCTAATGTGTTTATCTCAATATCATCTTTATAAAATAAAACACTTTAGTGTTCTAGAATATAAAGGTATACCCGTAATGGGTTAAACCTGATATAGAGATAATATTTCTAGTCAAACTAGTTACATTCTAAAAGTTTGATAATTTAAGTACACACCCAAAGGGTTGTTCATAAACTTAGGTTTCTACGGTTAAAACAGCGATTGTCGTCCCGTTTCCGATTCGTAGATAAATCTCAACTGAAGTCAGTATCCTGCTAACCAGCAGATTCTGCACACCAGTACATATTTTTATGTACCAACATCTAGAATCTAAAATCCAATTTTAATACTAGCAGTGAACATGTTTATGACAAACATATTTGAAGTCGGAGCCTTAATACCGTCTTCAATTCCTTCATGTATGCCTTGTCCATACGGCAGTCACGCTTCCAGTGACCCTGTTTGCCACAGTTTAGTCAGAAATCTTGGGATATGTCATTTGTCTTCCTAGAAGACTGTGATAATTTTGCCTTTGCCCTTTTTCCACACCCCATAAGCCTTTGGCCAAGCCTTGGCCTTCTAGAATGTCGAAATAAGATGCGCCTTGCGCTTTTTGCCTTATTGCAAACTTTGGCTTTGTCTCCTTGAGAATAGCCATTAACTCTCCAAGAGTTTAATATTGCAATTTAGTACTTCTAAGATCTAAAGATAGATCTATGAAGATCCTTCAATTTCAATATCATACTATAAGGATCTAATCCTTAGTTCTGACTTAAGAAATTAAGGAATCTATTTGGCAAGCTTAATGGATTAAGCACTAAAGTTATCATCACATGAATCTTCCAAGGATCATGCTCTACTATTTGCTCAACTCCGGGCTTAGGCTCGAGATGTCACTATATCAAATAAAGTAACTTCTCGGTTTTCAGGACTATCCTGAAGTTTTATTCCCAATTTGAAAATTAAAGCCGTTTAAATACATTTTCACCCAGGATTATGTTTTAAACACTAATCTTTCAATTATCTTGATTCCAATAGTCAAACTATCAATCAACGATTTTAGGTACTATTCATCATAATGATTACTATAGTCCAACTATATGATCAACTATATTTAATAGGTTAATTCAAATATATTGATTACTATAATCCAATATAAAATCAACTATTAATTGAAATTAGTTAATTCAAATATATTGATTACTATAATCCAATTATATAATCAACTATAAATGAAATAGTTTGAATACAGTCCAACTGTCATATCAAAACAACGATTAAATATTAGTCCAACTAATATATTAATTATTTGACGAAAAATTTGAAATGAGCGCGTATGGCAAGTAACTAATGAATATTGCAAATTTAATACTTGCCTCCCACTATTTTTCGGTGAGCCTCTAACCTCTGTTGAGTACTCGGGAAGCCTTGTTTCCTAGTGGGCTAGGATCCCGTTAAATAACACACAATCTTGACTCTGGCCAACAAATTATATGATAATTAACTAGGTAGATCTCTAAGATCAATTGGATCCTATCCAATTCCTAGATCCAGTAGGTGGACATCCAAGTCCGAAACATAATATCTTATATATCCAATATATCCAATATATTCCCTAACATTTTTCCTCTGAATCAACTAAGCCTTGGCTTTGGCACAACAACTTAGTGATCCCAGTTAAGCGGAACCCATTGACCATGGAAAGCTTCGTAATCGATGTCGATGGACAAGAAGTGATCTTGAATTTGGCCAACAAATCACAAATTGGACAAGACACTGATATGAAACAAAGCCTTCATGATTCAACACATTCGCGAGGGACAAGGGTCTTGACTTTGGCCAACAAACCAGTGCCAGTCTTTGATCTTGAGTAAGAATCACTCAATGGAAGGAAAACGCTTAATATGTTTTGAGGGTTTTTCGCGCGAATTGACAACCAATTAATAATCTTTGTTAAGGTCTTATCATCATACACCCTTAAACATGCATTCTAAACACATAATAAGGCGCGTATAAATAGATAAATAATGATATGCGGATGGATACTTAACACATTGTTCCTAGAACAAATCTCTCCATTTCCTCTCTCCCGCTAGCACAAGTATTACTTCTACCAATTACATAACACTTCTAAAGAAACCTCATTTACATTGAGGGGAATATGTGAGAAGAGAAATACACAGAGTCAAAAGGTAATAGGCTGGACACGCAGGTCCAATTAATAAATTCTAAATTTATACAACAATTTCCAAAATTGCCCTCACCCATCTAATATCCATCCGATATACATTATTCATACATCGCAATCATGTATTCACACAAGCATGTTATCAATCAATCTAATACAATTAATTAATCTGAAAATTAATGACCATCCACTGTTCAAACAACGATTTGATTTTGCGCCAGTCAAACTCGTATTGCGAATAAGTACTCAAAGTACGAATTCTTGAATTATATTATACTACAACATTAAATCCAATTTAATTTGTATTTAATACTAATTTTATTTTTAATTCCAAATTAAATAGTACACTTTTAATGTGCCTTTAGCGACTTAGATTCTAAATCTAATATTTTCGGGTCTCAAAGCCCAATTAACATCCAATGTCAATTTAATTAAAGACCAATGGGCTTTTAATTAATTTCTTAAGGCATGGAATTTTGGTCAATATGGGTCAAACCCAAATACCAAAGCCCATTTAAGGAATCACCCTTATTTGCCAAGAAACCAATTTATGCCCAATTAAAATTAAAGGTCCATTAAGTCATAATTGGACTTTATGGATATGGTTTTGGGCCCAATTGGATCCAACCAATTAGTCTAAACCAAACTTGGCCCAACAAAGCCCATTAAGCCCAATTACAACTTTACAAGCCCAATTCTAAAATTTGGCCCAATTAATTAAATTACCAAATTTCCCAATTCAATTAATCTAAAGTGTATGCCATAATTAATTAACCAAATTAACATTTCAAAAATACTAATTCACTCAATTAATTATGCTCATTATCATCAAAACATGTCCAACACATTTGAATCAAAAAATTAATCATTTTCCATGCTTATCAAGTCTCGGCATTTTGGGGTTTTTATTGTTCGATTCGGTTTCAATCCAATTAAATCCACATCAACATTACCCAATGTTTTCCAACTCATCCAATGATTTAAAAAACAAAAAATACCATGACATTAGGGCATTGCATACATTCGGCCCAGCCTCACATATTGGGGAAAAATTGATCCAATCAATATTTCATGAAATTGATCATATACAACTTCAATACATCATCATTCAAGCATACTCAATCAATCAATTTTATGAAATCATGCTCAAATTGATTTTACCCAAATTTTCCCTAAATTCATTTCATGCTCAAAATGGCTCAAGATACAATTGTTGGGTTTCTTGTTAGTCCCAAGATCGAATTTCAAGCAATGAAACATAATAAGGCGCGTATAAATAAATATAATAATGATATGCGGATGGATACTTAACACATTGTTCCTAGAACAAATCTCTCCATTTCCTCTCTCCCGCTAGCACAAGTATTACTTCTACCCAATTACATAACACTTCTAAAGAAACCTCATTTACATTGAGGGGAATAGGTGAGAAGAGAAATACACAGAGTCAAAAGGTAATAGGCTAGACACGCAGGTCCAATTAATAAATTCTAAATTTATTACAACAATTTCCAAAATTGCCCTAACCCATTTAATATCCATCCGATATACATTATTCATACATCGCAATCATGTATTCACACAAGCATGTTATCAATCAATCTAATACAATTAATTAATCTGAAAATTAATGACCATCCAATGTTCAAACAATGATTTGATTTTGCGCGAGTCAAACTCGTATTGCGAATAAGTACTCAAGTACGAATTCTTGAATTATATTAAACTACAACATTAAATCCAATTTAATTTGTATTTAATACTAATTTTATATTTAATTCCAAATTAAATATTACACTTTTAATGTGCCTTTAGCGACTTAGATTTTAAATCTAATATTTTCGGGTCTCAAAGCCCAATTAACATCCAATGTCAATTTAATTAAAGACCAATGGGCTTTTAATTAATTTCTTAAGGCATGGACTTTTGGTCAATATGGGTCAAACCCAAATACCAAAGCCCATTTAAGGAATTACCCTTATTGCCAAGAACCAATTTAGGCCCAATTAAAATTAAAGGTTCATTAAGTCATAATTGGACTTTATGGATATGGTTTTGGGCCCAATTGGATCCAACCAATTAGTCTAAACCAAACTTGGCCCAACAAGCCCATTAAGCCCAATTACAACTTTACAAGCCCAATTCCAAAATTTGGCCCAATTAATTAAATTTCCAAATTCCCAATTCAATTAATCTAAAGTGTATGCCATAATTAATTAACCAAATTAACATTTCAAAAATACTAATTCACTCAATTAATTATGCTCATTATCATCAAAACATGTCCAACACATTTGAATCAAAAAATTAATCATTTTCCATGCTTATCAAGTCTCGGCATTTTGGGGTTTTTATTGTTCGATTCGGTTTCAATCCAATTAAATCCACAATCAACATTACCCAATGTTTTCCAACTCATCCAATGATTTAAAAAACAAAAAATACCATGACATTAGGGCATTGCATACATTCGGCCAAGCCTCACATATTGGGGAAAAATTGATCCAATCAATATTTCATGAAATTGATCATATACAACTTCAATACATCATCATTCAAGCATACTCAATCAATCAATTTTATCAAATCATGCTCAAATTGATTTTACCCAAATTTTACCCTAAATTCATTTCATGCTCAAAATGGCTCAAGATACAATTGTTGGGTTTCTTATTAGTCCCAAGATCGAATTTCAAGCAATGAAACATAATAAGGCGCGTATAAATAAATATAATAATGATATGCGGATGGATACTTAACACATTGTTCCTAGAACAAATCTCTCAATTTCCTCTCTCCCGCTAGCACAAGTATTACTTCTACCCAATTACATAACACTTCTAAAGAAACCTCATTTACATTGAGGGGAATAGGTGAGAAGAGAAATACACAGAGTCAAAAGGTAATAGGCTAGACACGCAGGTCCAATTAATAAATTAAATTCTAAATTTATTACAACAATTTCCAAAATTGCCCTCACCCATTTAATATCCATCCGATATACATTATTCATACATCGCAATCATGTATTCACACAAGCATGTTATCAATCAATCTAATACAATTAATTAATCTGAAAATTAATGACCATCCAATGTTCAAACAATGATTTGATTTTGCGCGAGTCAAACTCGTATTGCGAATAAGTACTCAAAGTACGAATTCTTGAATTATATTAAACTACAACATTAAATCCAATTTAATTTGTATTTAATACTAATTTTATATTTAATTCCAAATTAAATATTACACTTTTAATGTGCCTTTAGCGACTTAGATTTTAAATCTAATATTTTCGGGTCTCAAAGCCCAATTAACATCCAATGTCAATTTAATTAAAGACCAATGGGATTTTAATTAATTTCTTAAGGCATGGACTTTTGGTCAATATGGGTCAAACCCAAATACCAAAGCCCATTTAAGGAATTACCCTTATTTGCCAAGAAACCAATTTAGGCCCAATTAAAATTAAAGGTCCATTAAGTCATAATTGGACTTTATGGATATGGTTTTGGGCCCAATTGGATCCAACCAATTAGTCTAAACCAAACTTGGCCCAACCAAGCCCATTAAGCCCAATTACAACTTTACAAGCCCAATTCCAAAATTTGGCCCAATTAATTAAATTTCCAAATTTCCCAATTCAATTAATCTAAAGTGTATGCCATAATTAATTAACCAAATTAACATTTCAAAAATACTAATTCACTCAATTAATTATGCTCATTATCATCAAAACATGTCCAACACATTTGAATCAAAAAATTAATCATTTTCCATGCTTATCAAGTCTCGGCATTTTGGGGTTTTTATTGTTCGATTCGGTTTCAATCCAATTAAATCCACAATCAACATTACCCAATGTTTTCCAACTCATCCAATGATTTAAAAAACAAAAAATACCATGACATTAGGGCATTGCATACATTCGGCCAAGCCTCACATATTGGGGAAAAATTGATCCAATCAATATTTCATGAATTGATCATATACAACTTCAATACATCATCATTCAAGCATACTCAATCAATCAATTTTATCAAATCATGCTCAAATTGATTTTACCCAAATTTTACCCTAATTCATTTCATGCTCAAAATGGCTCAAGATACAATTGTTGGGTTTCTTATTAGTCCCAAGATCGAATTTCAAGCAATGAAACATAATAAGGCGCGTATAAATAAATATAATAATGATATGCGGATGGATACTTAACACATTGTTCCTAGAACAAATCTCTCCATTTCCTCTCTCCCGCTAGCACAAGTATTACTTCTACCCAATTACATAACACTTCTAAAGAAACTCATTTACATTGAGGGGAATAGGTGAGAAGAGAAATACACAGAGTCAAAAGGTAATAGGCTAGACACGCAGGTCTAATTAATAAATTCTAAATTTATTACAACAATTTCCAAAATTGCCCTCACCCATTTAATATCCATCCGATATACATTATTCATACATCGCAATCATGTATCACACAAGCATGTTATCATCAATCTAATACAATTAATTAATCTGAAAATTAATGACCATCCAATGTTCAAACAATGATTTGATTTTGCGCGAGTCAAACTCGTATTGCGAATAATTACTCAAAGTACGAATTCTTGAATTATATTAAACTACAACATTAAATCCAATTTAATTTGTATTTAATACTAATTTTATATTTAATTCCAAATTAAATATTACACTTTTAATGTGCCTTTAGCGACTTAGATTCTAAATCTAATATTTTCGGGTCTCAAAGCCAATTAACATCCAATGTCAATTTAATTAAAGACCAATGGGCTTTTAATTAATTTCTTAAGGCATGGACTTTTGGTCAATATGGGTCAAACCCAAATACCAAAGCCCATTTAAGGAATCACCCTTATTTGCCAAGAAACCAATTTAGGCCCAATTAAAATTAAAGGTCCATTAAGTCATAATTGGACTTTATGGATATGGTTTGGGCCCAATTGGATCCAACCAATTAGTCTAAACCAAACTTGGCCCAACCAAGCCCATTAAGCCCAATTACAACTTTACAAGCCCAATTCCAAAATTTGGCCAATTAATTAAATTTCCAAATTTCCCAATTCAATTAATCTAAAGTGTATGCCATAATTAATTAACCAAATTAACATTTCAAAAATACTAATTCACTCAATTAATTATGCTCATTATCATCAAAACATGTCCAACACATTTGAATCAAAAAATTAATCATTTTCCATGTTAATCAAGTCTCGGCATTTTGGGGTTTTTATTGTTCGATTCGGTTTCAATCCAATTAAATCCACAATCAACATTACCCAATGTTTTCCAACTCATCCAATGATTTAAAAAAACAAAAAATACCATGACATTAGAGCATTGCATACATTCGGCCAAGCCTCATATATTGGGGAAAAATTGATCCAATCAATATTTCATGAAATTGATCATATACAACTTCAATACATCATCATTCAAGCATACTCAATCAATCAATTTTATCAAGTCATGCTCAAATTGATTTTACCCAAATTTTACCCTAAATTCATTTCATGCTCAAAATGGCTCAAGATACCATTATTGGGTTTCTTGTTAGTCCCAAGATCGAATTTCAAGCAATGAAACATGAGTGAATACAACAATGAAGAATGGTGGAATCATACTTACATTGATCGGTTATGCGATGCGAGGAACAACAAATTTCCAAGCTCTTTGACCTCTCGGATTTGGCCACTTTTTGTGCTCCTCCATATTCGATCAACTCCATGGATGAATCTCCAATCTCCAAGCTTTGTGTGGTGATTCCATACTCATAAGTTAGTTCCCTATCACCTTAGGATGACTCTTCATATGCTAGCATTGGCAAGATTTGCAACAAATCTTCCATTTCACTTCATCTTGTTCTCGGCATTTGACAAGAAAATGAGAGGAAATTTTGGCTTCAAAGCCGAGAGAGGGAGAGGAGGGAAATGGTTCCAAACCGTGAGTGGAGAGAGAGAATGGTAAGTGTGATGGTTTTGGTTTTGTTTCTAAAACTAATACCAAAAGATTGATCTCCAAAATCTTGTAAAAGGCTTTCAAAAAGTCAAAATAATTTGGAGCCAAAAATGGCCAAAAATGCCATCAACCACTCATGTCACTATTCACATCAATCAATGATGACAAGCATCACTTCACTCAAAGTGATTTGACTTTCATCACTTGATTGACTAGTGATTTGACGCTAGATGTGACTTGTGGGCCACACTTGAATTCGAAATGCGAGTGGGCCCGCAAACACTCCCGGGGTCGGGTTAGCTAATTCCAAATTAACGAATTTTCCGTTGCGACGTAATTAAATCAAATTCAATTAAATAATTTTGCCTAGTAAAATTACTATTCACGTCGCTAACGAATTAATTCTAAATTAACTCGTTCGCCCGAATTAAAATCTAATTTTAATTCTGCGTCGAAATCCAATTCGTATATAATATATCGAATATATTATTTTATCGATTAATTCCAAATTAACGTTCTCTCTCTCTTTAATAATATTTTATCCGAGATAAAATATCTCCATAATTAATCCCAGATTAATTTTCTCTCTCTTATAATTAATCCCATATTAATAAAGTGTGAGTCATATGTCATCGGTGAATCTTCGGGAAGCGACCCATGAGATCCTCGGATATGTTAGCAGTAAATTTGGTCGTCGGACTATCCGAACACGTACGTACCTAGTACTACGTTTTTACCGATTTACAAGACATGGTTGGCTTCTAGAAAAACATCGTGCCTACCCAATTCTCCATAAATATTCTTACTGGAATATTGATCTATATCAGGCGTAGTATACGTAGTATTGCGTATTTCGATCCAGTATCGGATGTCACGTCCAAGGCCTGTGGCTGGAATTGTATCTGCCCCGTAAGAAGCACATATCGAATCTCTGGTAACTAGTCTCTATAATCGGATAATCATGACCTAGTCATATTATCCCGATGACTGCAGTATATAAGAGCACCAGTTCCGTATCCTACGTGATCATCATCTCCACTATGACTGGAGTGATACTTCCATCTCGACATCACACCCAATACACTATGATTCTCAATATACCCAGAAGAGGCGTACACATAACCTGTTAAAGCCCTGGACGACCAAAACCAAAGTATATTGATTGTCGCAAGTATTATCGGTGCAAGTCTCAGGTTAAGACCAAATACACCTACCCTGGTTCGGACTTCCATAGACACATAGTCATACTATCAATGGAATTCAGAGGGGTCTATCCAGAGCGAAGTTGTTTCCGTACCATCGGTAAACACAACCTCCTATTACACTTGCATGAGTATCCTATACCCAAATATATGAGAACTATGCCTTTATGCTCCTACAACACGCACAAGTGTAATACTAGTCTATTCTGCATTATTGATGTCCAATATCGATAATACTATGACTATGGATATTTAATGATTAAACCTTTATGGATTGATATTGTCTCATATCATCTCAATCCAGAACTAATCATATGGACCTTTTATCATTTATATATCTTGGTAATCTAATTACAAATGATAAAAGAGCAATTTCCTTTGTCACATAGTTAATTTTTACAACAACACCATGATCTGTACAAATAGTGATGCTATGGGTCATAACTGTCCAACACCCATTTCTTCGGGCATCATCAAAAAACACACAAAGAAAATCATAAAATCCATCAACATTAAACAACCCAATTGGTTTCTGATGTATGTTCAAGTTCGCCCAAGATAACACTATAAAAATTTCCTCCAATGTGCCCAATCCACCTGGCAAAGCGATAAAAGTATCAGCACGGTTAATCATTTCTACCAATCGTTCAGACATACCTGGCACGATCAGTTCATCTCCATTTGATGATCCAATAAGATTTACCTCTGCCAAGGGTTTTGGGATGATTCCCAAAATGTGACTGTCTCCCTCCTGTACAGCCTTTGAAACGATCCCCATTAGTCCAAGATTACCTCCGCCATATACTAAGTGCATATTCCTTGCAGCTATGACTCGACCCAATTCTTGTGCTGCCTCTACGTATTGTGGCTTAGTACCAACACTAGTACCGCAAAACACACAGATGTTTTCAACTCGTCTTCTTGAAGTGGCTTCCATTTTTATATATTTCTTTCTTAAATCTGGATGCCTTCAAAAGTGCAATGACGGGCTAAACTTATAGTACCTGAAAAGGGTGATTAATAATAGCACTAGTATCTTCCATATGACGTTTGTTAGCTAAACAAAACAAAAGAAATCGTGAAATGTAAAAAAGTCAGGATCCTGTCTACGAAAATAAAGATAATTACAACAGAAAAGCAAATCAAAGCAATAATTAAGGCAACGGAATTGTGTACGCAATTCGCCACTCGCTTAGTATAAATTCATGAGGGTGCGTCTCAAGAATTCATTCCTTACTCAGCCACTACTCATGAATTAGCTCTCATCTTTGTGATTGCCAAACACCATTCCTCCTTAAATGCTCCGTTTGTGCTTTTCCCTACAAAATAACACACAAAATTAAAAACTCTACAACATGTATACATAAAATATGAAAACAGAAATTACAACAAATTGCATGGGTTGCCTCCCTACTAGCGCTAAATTTTTCGTCTTCAGCCAGACGTGACTGAAATCCATCTGTTAAGGAGGTTTCAGTGTCGTTTTGGACGTCTGATTTAAGACAATCCCATGTGCGTTACTTTTGAAAGGTCTTTTCCAACGGTAAAGTGGCAAAATTTGTCATATTCAGTGATTTTTCCACAATCTTAAACTTTGTTGCTCCAGTAGTTCCTGAAAAGAATGAAATAAAATCAGGAGGTCTCTCGTATGGTGCTTGACTTGGAATGGAAGATCCATTCTGTCAAGCTTCTGGGTGATATCTCTAAATTGTACTCCCCAAAACAGTGATGTTTCGCTTGAATACTCTGGATCTTCAATTTGGTCTGACAATTGCTCCTCAATTTGCTCTATTTCTTGTTCCACCTTTTCTTATGAATTTTAAAATTTCTGTATTCAATTCTTCATCTGTCATCTGTGAAATGCATGCTTCATAAGAATCTGCCTGAGGATGTAAAGATGTTTCTAACATTAGGTATCATCCTCTGATACGACTGGAATAGATGGTTCATGTAGATCTTCATCAAACATCATGGTAAAGCATGCTCCAAGATCTCTTCATTTTGAGGATTAAAAGTTTGATCCTCCGTTGTTGGTGCAGTTGGTACAAATAGATCAGCTTCATCATCGTCAGAATCTGAGTAATAAAAGTCAAATAGAGACTTTGCTGGTTTGGGCTCCTGAACTGATAACTCTGGTTGTTGATACTGCTCAGCCTCCTCCTCTGTTGAAGTGTCATTGTGAACTGATTGGTACTCGAAGGCTTCATCAGTGTCATCTGAAATTGGTTCTTGAGGTATGTAGTTCTGGTTTTCTGTGAATTGTCTCATTTGATATGTCTTCCTCTGAATAGATGTTGATTGTCTCTGAATACTTTCGAGTTGATTCTGATATGTTTCAAGCATTGTATCCAACTCTTCATCTCGTTTCTTGAACCAATCTTTGAGCATGTCAATCATCTGATCTTCTTCTGATGATTCTGATTGTTGATGAAGATCGTAGGTAGATGGTGGATAAGATGGAAAATATGATGGTTCTTCGTACCTTGAATGATTCTGATAATTCTGCCACTCTGAAAAGTATATGCATTGATCGCTAAGGTGGTAACCATCACAAATTACACATCTCCCCATGTCGTTCTGATGAGCAAATGTAGTATTGATTGATTCTGATATCCAGTGATAGTTGTTGGGCTGGTTAATAGGCCTCAAAAAACCGGATTGTTGCTCCCAAATTTGGGGTGTATCTTCTAGTAAAGCTCGTGATCTCTCAATCTCCCTATAATGTTCCATTTTTCAATCACCTGACAACAAAAGAAAGAAATAAAAATTACAGATAAAAATAAATAAAATTAGATACAAGTAAATTAGATAGCTTCAAAATTAATAACTCAAGAAAAATAAGTCCCCGGCAACGGCGCCAGAAACTTGACCGGCGTAAACACACACGTATAACGCAAGCATACGTATCGTTCAAGTAATGTAAAAATATTGATCCCACGAGGACTTAATTCCTACTGTTGTTACTAATTATTGATACTATTTATTTACAAGTATCTAATTATAGGGAGAAGAGAATTGATTGCTTTTGGTTGGTTGAATATGGATTTGCTAATTAAATAAAACAGACTCAAAAGAAAATACTAAGGAAAATAAAGAAAAGACTCAAGGATTTAGGGTCGTGACTCCACACAATATTATTATAAAGATGAATTGATTCTCTTATTATATGTAATAAATCAGTTTGCTAACCTGGAACACGAAATTATGCAAAAGCCTCCGTCGATGGTCAGACGCAAATACCCAGTATAACCCAATTGAACCATATGTCTATGTCAACCAAATTACCTGGATTCATTAAGATCAAGTTCCAATTGTGGCTACCCCCGCCCGACAGGTATATGTGTATCCTGTAAGGAAATCTATTAAAGGGTTATCTATCCTCAAGGAAGATCGTGGGCTATTGAATCTAAGGCTGAAACCTAAAATCCCTATGTCTAGTTCATTTTAAGTTTACCATATCAATCTTATTGGTGATCAGACAACAAGAAGCATTAACCTTAAGACTCAATAAACAAACTAAAGAATTACTCATAAAAAGAAAATCAATTATTAAGTGTGAATATTGTGTTTCATCACTTCCCTAGAATAAAAATAAAATGCTGGGGTTAGAGGTTCCACATTTAATATTTCTTATCTAGGAATCTCACTTATTATAATATATAAATTATTTTATGTTCTGCTTTCTCAGGAATTAATAATGTTAAACAATTAAAACCAGCCATATAGACGGTAATCCATTTAGTCCAACTACACCAGCCATATAGGTGGTAATTATCTGTCACATAAAACCAGCCATATATGCGGTAAAGTAATTTATATTTAACCCGACCATATAGGCGGTAATAAAGTCTGACATTAATTAATCCAATTAAATTATAATTTATAAATTATAGTTAAGTGAGATTTACCTAGATAATTATATTAAATGTTTCACATTTTACCCAAGCGGAAATTTAACTATAAAACATAAAAGAAAAGAGAAGTAGAAGAACTATTATTATTACTGAAAATTAAAATACATAAATTAAATATTATTTATATTTACAAAAACTAGATACAATCCTCTAAAAATAGGGAAAATCTCCCAAGGAAAGCACACCAAATGAAGTGGTGAAGAGCTCAATTTATAGGCAAACTCGGCAACCGGCGTCGCGACGCCAAACATCCCAGCGTCGCGACGCTGGCACGCGTTTTCGATCAACGCGGTTTTTGACCATTCGGAATCTGTCGGCAAAATCTGGTGATGACACGTGGCACGCGCTGAATATGGTGCAATGGGAAGGCGACACATGGCACACAGTGATTGGTGGATGTTTCGGTCCAATGAGAATCTGACACGTGGCACGCGGTAAAGATCGGTCCAATGAGAGCTTGACACGTGGCAGCATGTGATTCACCGGGGATTCGGTCTAATGATAAGGCGACACGTGGCACGCGCTATGTTTGGTCCAATAGGATTATGAAACGTGGCAATGGCGCATTTTAGCTGATCTTATGTGATGATGACATGTGGCACGACGCAAGTTAGCAAGATCGGCACACGTAGCAAGATCCGGTGCACGTTAGCAAGTCCAATTTCTCAAATTCTGACACGTGTCCCTCGGCGAGCATGACGGTGCACGTTAGGCATCACGACGCCGGTGGATAGCGCGTCGCGATGCGGCCAAATTACCAAAATACCCTTTTGGCCCCAAATTGCTTCCAATGCTTTCCAAACTTTATTTATCTACAAAATAACAATAAAACACATCAAAACGTTGACAAAAGTCAAGAAACTATACAAAATATCAGGTTAAATGAGTGGGAAATAGTGATATAAATACCACTCATCAGATAGTTACTTGTTCTTTATAAATAATTGTTACATATTTTTTTATATAACTAGTAGTGTTATTGACCAATAGATAAACATTAAGCAAAATATTCAGTTAAGTAAATAACTTAGAATAATGTTTTATGAGATTTTATCACTTAAGTATTAGATGCTTATTCCATTTGGTAAAGGATGGTCTGATACTAGATCACACCACATATTCTTATCCATTTTATGAATATTGTATCCGGGAAGGTGATTAAATCTCATTTAACCAACGATTTTCATTGGATCAGAAAATTTATTAAACTGATACATTGGATGTATGTACTTTAATAAGTTGTAAATTGCATAAAGTAGTTTTCCTTCCTTCGTAACTTAGCCAATGAATCGTCGTAACTTAGTTACGTGTTTCTGATGAAACGCGGATAGAATATTTTGACTGGTTCAAATATATTCGATCTGAAGTTTTGAAAACTGTATCTTTGAAATTCATCGTGAGTCTTTGAAATGTTTAAAGATGTTTGATATAATAAAACATATAAATTTACGCAATTAGTTCTAAAGTTATTGAATGAATATGATTCTTACTCAATATGATTCTTCTATGATTCCATCATAATGGAATTGTTGAGTGGGAGAAATCAAATCTTATACAATTTTCATTCGCTTGATTTTAAGTGTTACCGAATTAGTTTCAATACTCTTCGGGATATGCTCCAGAAACACTTATTCATCCATTTATTTAAGGTTCCATTAGTTTCTACAGTTACTTATATGATATGTACAGCTAGAAAATTCGAATCTTGAAATGTTTAAGATTTAAATCTTTCTTTTGTATAATGGTTATAAAATTGAAAGTACTTGTGCCTAGGAGGTATGAGTGGAAGTTTATCATTTATTCTATTCAATAGAATATTGTATTCTATTTGATAGAATATCTTTTCTACAATCCCGAGTGATAAAATTATTTTATTACTTAGTGTGTAACATCAGATGTTGACTGTTGTAAAAAGGACTTGACTTATTGAAGTCAAAAGTGATAGTGATTAACTATAAATGGAACTACATAATTAATAAGATGAAAATACCCTTTAATTACTTCCATATAAGTTCAAAAGGATGTCAGAATCATTTGCAAAGTATTTGATACTTAATAGTTCTGTTGTTTTCTTATCGAAGAAAGTTATCCTATAACTTATAGTGGGAACGATATTTGATATCGATTCCGGAAATTAGCATTAAACCATAGATCTAAGATTGTTCATAGCTTACTACGATCAAGTTTTTAACTTGATTGAGCTTTCATTATAAATTGTTCATAAAATAGGGAAATGGTTTACGCAGCAAAAGTAAAGTGAGCTTATTAAAGGTTTGACCTTTATAGTAAGACATTGAGAAAATTATACTCAGCAATCTATTAGAGATTCTGAGGAAACTTGTCTCTAGTCACACTTATTGAACAATTAAAGATTTGTTGGTTAATATTAATATTAAACTGTATATTTTAGCTAGAAATACAAAGTGGCGTTTCTGAATGGTTTCTTCAGATAAGAGATCCATTGTGATTTCTTAGTTTGAAAATGGCCATGGAGTTTGTATTAAGATAATATTACAGTTTGGTATATTAGCTTATGTGCCTATTGTAGACTCAAATGAGCTTTTTGGAAATTTGTGTTTCCTAATTTTGATATCAGTCAGATTGTCTGATTTTATCAAAGCATGGAGAATATATATGAGATAGAAGGGTTAGTGTGAGCGTACAAATTTCTTTCTATTATTTTACATCATAATGACATTATCATTATTAAGGTAATAATGAGATATTTGTAAGGTAAAAGGTTTACCTGAGTATTATTTTCTCCGTGAAAGCAGTGGGAGTGGTTTCTGTTTATTTGATATAAAGTTTTATACATGATATAAAACTAAGAGACTTGAGAGATACTCTCATTAGTCGTACATTAGATATGATCTAATAAACGACACAACATGACTATCTGTGTGACAGTTAGTATAACTGTGTGACAGTTAGTATAACTGTTTGACAGTTAATGTGTCTATAATATAAAATGTTCATCTTTCGTAAAAGTTGATTCCTTTGTCGAAAAGGAAATTGATCAGAATTTCTAGTCAATCTTATGCATCATAAGATGATGGCATAATGAATACTATATTAAGTGCGATTAGAGATATCAATTTAATCGTAATTGTTACGAGTTATTTTTATACCCTATAGATCATAAGATGGGTCTTGAAACATGTTCTTTATTATCTTTGAGATATTAAGAATGAGTTTCTTACTAATAGAGAAAAAAGTCTGAAACCATTGAGTTCATATTAGGTTTGCTTTACCATGTCTACGTCATAGTGGGAGTGTCACGATTGATTCCACTGTGAGAGTGGAGTTAGTTGCAACTTATGAAGTATTGACTTATGAAGTTGTATAGTGTCATTAGAGATTAGAAGTTTGATATTAGTGTTGTGTTTGCGATTATCTACATAGTATTTTGGATTTGATCCGTAAATGCTTAGACAATGTAAGCATTGCATTTTTGCATAATGCCCAATGCAGATATTATTTTCTCCACACACGCAACCCTCCATCACGCCATCAACAAGTAGGCTACAAACCACCCACCTTGCTCAACGAACTACCATCCACGGCTTCACACACAAGCCACGTGAATCATAAAAAAACCCTAAATTCTCAAATCAAAACCTAAACCCCTACAACTAGCGCAATGCCAACAAGACATTCACTCAACCCATACAAAGCCACAAACCACGGCCAAACAACAAATACAAACCAAACCAAACCAAAACACTTAATTTCTAAGCCACACGTGAATCACAAAAACCCTAAGATGTCTCATCTCTCAACCTTAGTCTCTCTTTTCTCCACTTTCTTAACACACTCACACAGCAGCAACCATTCAACCCATGCACACGTGAATCACAAACGAAAAACAAAAAAAAAAAACCACAACCTTCACGAACAAAAATGAAGCCAAAAATAGCCCTCCAACCGACACAAATAAACAACTAAACTGCCCCACCACCGACACAAAACTTCAACTAAAATAAGCCACATGACTGACACAAAATTGCCCCAAAACAGTCCCCTAAAATAGTGAACAAATAACCCAAAAAATAGCCCCCGGAACCAATGAAACAACCACCGAAAATAACCCAAAAGCAGCGGCTAAAACAATAGCCTAATCACCAAAAAATAACAGCCCAAAACAGCGAAACAGTGAGCAAAAGTATTGAACTAGCAAACCAGGAAAACAATAAAGATCTAATCCTTTCGGTGACGTCCCAATGCACTTCTGAAAAGCGACTTAAAATGTAAGACCTGAGGGCACCCTTTACCATATTTATTTTGTTCTGGACGCGACATGTCTGGTTGGATGTGAAATACGTCCAACAGGGTATGCGAGGTCATACATCCAAGACGACCAAGTCTTTTGGTCACATTTGTTTTCTCTAGTATTTTTGTTATTCATCTCTTTGTATGTTTATTTACTGTCATTATTTATCTTTACTTATTGTTCCTCATTTACTTTTGTTATTTATTGTTGTTATTTATCTTTTCTATTTATTTACTTGCATTTATCATTATTTTATCGTCTCGCTTTTACTTTTGTTCATGTTCGGCTATATTATTTCGTATCCACTTTCATGACAACTTACATTGGATTAAAGGTCACCCATTTGTGGGAAATGCCTGAGGGCACCCTTTACCGTATTTATTTTGTAGTCATGGACACTGCATGCTTGGTTTGACGTGAAATATGTCCAACCGGGCATGCGAGATCCACACTAAAATCGGCCAAGTCTCTTGGTCGCATCTCTTTTCTTTTATTTCGCTATTTATTTTTTCTTTATATGTTCTGTTATTTATTTTCATTTGTCTTTTGTTCATGTTCGGCTATATTACTTTGTATCCACTTTCATGACTACTTACATTGGATTAAAGGTCACCCATTTATGGGAAATGCCTAAGGGCAACCCTTTACCATATTTATTTTATAGTCATGGACGCTGCATGCTTGGTTAGACGTGAAATATGTCCAACCGGGTATACGAGATCCCACACAAAAATCGGCCAAGTCTCGTGGTCGCATCTCATTTCTTTTATTTCGTCATTTATTTTTCTTTTGATGTTCCGTTATTTATTTCCGACATTTGTCTTTTTATGTATTCATCTCGATTTATTATTCCGCTCTTATTCATGCTCATGTCTTGCCGTATCGCTTCACGTTTACTTTCATGTTTACATTGCGTCAATGATTGAGTTTGCCTCTTGCGGTATATCGGATGGAAACCCAGACATAAATCTGTAGCTGAATCCGAATGGATGGTAGTGCGGTCTGTACTTGGGATACAACTCCACGTACCACTCGGGAAACATTCACGCATGTTTTTATGTTATTATAGATGCCATTTTTGTAATCACGTTCGAACGCATTTTTGAACGCTACTCGAACACATGCATTCTATCTCATTCTGTTTGAATGCGTTTTCGAACGCTGAACGAACGCACACACACTGGACAAACTTTTTCTTTATATTTTATGCATTTTTCTCTTTAGTTATCTATTTTGAATTATGCACTTAATTATTTGCATTTATTATTAACGCTTTTACTGTTATTATAATTTACATTATCGTACTACTTTGATTAATATGCTTTCAGAACTATGCATTCGCTTTCGTTTATATTTATGTTCATGGGTGTGCAAACTTGTGTGTTATTTGAGTTATCTTGCATGTGCTTATAAGACTTAGTTATATCTTTGTGTGAACCCGTACATTATACTGGCATAAGTAAGGGACCATTCTGAACCCAACTGTTTGAGGTCTTCCCTTGCGAGGGTGAGTGCGGCCTTAAATTATTTCCCAACTCACACTGGGTGGTGACCCTTTTATTCTCCTGTTTAGTCCCCCGTGGGCTACTCCATACTCTCTACGGGCCGCGAGCCCGGACAGCGTCGCCTCGCTCCCACCATAGTTTGGCGACTCCACTAGGGATAGAGAATCGTCCCCGAAACAATGCCTTGTAGTGTCCGTGGCTTTGGCTTTGGTTACCCAAGTCTCATATATTTTGCATACCCTTTTTACCCCGATGGCATCATGTTTCGTGAAATCGATTTCACTCAAGGCGGTGGATCGTTATGTGATGACCATCACTCGTTGGCATATACCCTAGGCTATAAAAAGGTGTGCTCACTTGGTCGTTCGTACCCTTAAGTGAGGAGACTTAGTTGTGAGCAACCCTTCACCGGCGGGAGCCTTTATCCATACCCTTCTAAGCCCACATATGAACCATAGTTATATGTCCCTTAGAAGCTACCTATATGCTTCTGTTTGGGACCATTGTCATTCGGATCCATTTGGACTTCTCGTCATAGGATACGAACTTGTTGGGCCGTTTAAATTGGGACACGTTTATATCTTATGATAATTGGGCCAAAAGTTTTCAAAATGACAATGGGCCACCTTGTGTTTGGGCCCCTTATCATTTGAAGTTATTTAGCCACCTTATCGCAAAAGTGTAAGCTTGTTGGGCCTTTTCAACTGGGACAAGTTTACACCCCGCGATGATCTGATTGAACACTTTAAATGATGATGAGCCAACTTGTATGAAAACCTTGATGGGCTTAGAAGATCCAAACATGATCCGAATATGCCAAATGCATGAGTCTGATATCCGCACTGGCTTTCATCCAGGAAGGGTACGCCTTGTTATGGCATATTTGTATACTTTTGGATATCTCCAAGTCCATCCCCACAACCGTGATTACCGAAGGCCCAATTTTTCGTTTCTAGACAATGGCACGATCCATATAATAGGCTTAGTCAGTAATGTAAATGGGCGGTCTTTGTCTTTTACCGACGGAAAGGGACTGAGGTAGCCAAGGTTCACCCTTGTAGCGTAAGAGAGAACAATTTTGTGTACCCCACGTTGGTGCATGAAATGAGCCATACCTAGGACAGAAATGGACTTACCACGAGTGTGGGAGGAATAAGGTCAGAAGGATATATGTTGTTTTGATAACCACATGCATCGCATGCATACACGCATCATGCTAACCCCTATGTCTTAAAAGTCATCATACATATCTCTTGGGTTATAGAAGAAAGACTTGTCAAAAAGAGTTTAGCAAACATGGATATCGAGGAAGAGGAAGCCGAGAAACAGAAAATTTTATGGCAAGAATAGAAAGACCATTAGGGGGCCTTCAAAAAAAAGAGAAAAAAAAAACAAAAAAAGAAAAATTGTTTGTCCTTAGTCCTTAATAGTTAGGCATAAGTCCAATGATGAAATTCATTGCTTTAGGGTGAAATCTTAGAAACGATAAGTTCTTGATGTGCTCTTATCTGATACTTTGAGTAGTTGATCTATGCTAGACTCGTAAGCACTTAATTATAGGTTTTTAGCAGTGAAACTTGAGTAGTCGGTAATGTGACTAGTTGAAGAAATTACAGGTCGATGAATGACCGTTTGCTTAGATATCTATCCTGATTTGCTTGTGTTATGATGGGTGGTATGGTTGAAAACAAAAAAAAAGTCTCTAAAGAAAAAAAAATTAAACCACTTATAACCGATAAGCGTGAAGCTACCCATGGGTGAGTATTAGGACCACCATGAGGAGAAATGCTACCTTAAAAGGTAGGTATGTTGAAAAAAAAAAGACAAAAAGAGACAAAATAAAAGAAAAAGAAAATCATACCATATTGAGCAGAGAAAAAGCAATTGCAGAGCATAATTGAGACATCTAGGTTGGTTTGACCCATCGACCCCAATTTTTAAATGAAATCATTAAGTTGGCTTACCTAGGAATCAAGATGTAAATGAACCTTTACGCACACACACTTTGAGTCTGGCTTAAATCATTTATTCAAAAACTCAGATCTGAGTTGCATTCAGTGTTTTGAAGGTTCTCTGGTTTCATTATTGGGCATTCTTTGAGGACAATTATATGTATAACTATTAGGAATATTTCGTAGCCTGTAATATAGTATGTTGATACGGAATGCTACATCACATAGTCCACATTGACCTAGTGCAAGCAGCGGAGAGTAGAAAGCTAAACCAGGTCTGGGGGCGACCAGTCTACCACCTGACGAATAAGGGACATAACGGGATCTTGAGCCATGAAACAAAAAGAATTGAATAATCACTAAGCGAGAATTGGCAGAAGGAAATTGTAAGCACGCCCAGGGGGCGACCGGAGACATTTGTAGGCAAAGGGCACCAAAGATCACAAGGAAGGCCTAACCCATCGGAATAGGAAATACATCAATGCATACATGCATACACGTCACATACACGTAATTTTTGGGTTCGCAGGTTTTTGAAGAAAAAAATGAAAAAACGGAAAAGATGAGCAAGTCAGGAATGGTTCAAAAATGAACTATCTCAACTCAGGAATGGTTCAAAAATGAACCATCTCAACTCAGGAACGGTTCAAAAATGAACCATCTCAATTCAGAAACGGTTCAAAAATGAACCATCTCAACTCAGGAACGGTTCAAAAATGAACCATCTCAACTCATGAATGGTTCATAAATGAACCATCTCATATTAGGAACGGTTCGGGAATGAACCATCTCATATCAGTAACGGTTCGGGAATGAACCATCTCAACTCAGTAACGGTTCGGGAATGAACCATCTTACACCAGTAATGGTTCGGGAATGAACCATCTCAACTCAATAATGGTTCGGGAATGAACCATCTCACACCAGAAGTAAAACAACAGGTAAGTCCGGCGATAACCGATGAATTAGGTAAGTAAAAATGCATGCATAACTTTGATATGGTTGTCACTATCACACACTGCACAAGCCCCATCAAAGTGGGGGCGACTTTAAGCACTGCATTTTTGCATAATGCCGAATGATGAGCCTCGTATGGAGGCACTACCTGATAAGTCACGGGAGTCGCGGGAAATGAATGCCGGAAGGGAAAACTCTAAAATTAATACCTCATCGGATTTGAACTCACTAGCTAGCCTCGGGTTCGCTTAGTCAATCTCTGTTTTAAACCTTAGCCTCAGACCAAAACCCTTGCAACCTATGAAAGCCCATTTATCCATACCACACACACCCACATCACACAAGGCCCATCCAACCCATCACACAGGGCCCACACACCCAAGCCCTCTCTAAAATAATAAAATGCCATGCAAAACATGTGCTAAATCCATTCAAATCCCCTTCCAAATTAGCCAAGATTGGATCCCCCAAATTTGGAAGGAAAATCTTGACCAAAGTGGGAGAGGGGCGGCAACACACACACATGACAACAAGAAACCCTAGCCAAGAAAAAGGAAGAAAACCCTAGCTTGCAACTATAAAAGCATAACATATCCAAACCCCAGAGGGGCCTGGCTTTTTCACATTCACGGCAACCACCCACAGCCCTCCACTAGCAAAATTAAACACACACATAAACATAACCTAGGCACACACGGCAACAACCGAACCCTAATCTCTCCTACCTCTATCTCGCCTCTCTCATCCACTCTCTCTTCTCTCACACACTCACACTCGGAAAACCAACAACAAGAAACCCTAAGATATTATTCTCTCCACACACGCAACCCTCCATCACACCATCAACAAACAGGCTACAAACCACCCACCTTGCTCAACGAACTACCCTCAACTGCTTCACACACAGGCCACGTGAATCATAAAAACCCTAAATTCTCATATCAAAACCTTAAACCCCTACAACCAGCGCACTGCCAACAAGACATCCATGCCACCCATACAAAGCCACAAACCCCGGCCAAACAACAAACACAAACAAACCAAACCAAAACACTCAATTTCTAAGCCACAGGTGAATCACAAAACCCTAAGCTCTCTCATCTCTCAACGTTAGTCTCTCTTCGCTCCACTTTCATAATACACTCACATGGCAGCAACCCTTCAACCCATGCACACGTGAATCACAAACACAAACAAACAAAAACCACAGCCCTTCACGAACCAAAATGAAGCAACAAATAGCCCTCCAACCAACACAAATAAACAACTAAACTGCCCCACCACCGACACAAAACCTCAACTAAAATAAGCCACATTATTGATACAAAATAGCCCCAAAACAGTTCCCTAAAAAAATGAACAAATAACCCAAAAACAGCCCACGAAACTAGTGAAACAACCACGGAAAATAACCCAAAAGCAGCGGCCAAAACAGCAGCCTAATCATCGAAAAATAACAGCTCAAAATAGTAAAATAGTTAGCAAAATTATTGAACCAGAGAACCAGAAAAATAGTAAAGATCTAATCCTTTCGGCGACGTCCCAACGTACTCCCAAAAAACAACTTAAAAGGTAAGACCTGAGGGCACCCTTTACCATATTTATTTTGTTCTGGACGCGCCATGCCTGGTTGGATGTGAAATATGTCCAACCGGGTATGTGAGGTCATACATCCAAGACGACCAAGTCATTTGGTCACATTTGCTTTCTCTAGTATTTTTGTTATTCATCTCTTTTTATGTTTATTTACTATCATTTTTTTATCTTTACTTATTGTTTCGTATTTACTTTTGTTATTTATTGTTGTTATTTATCTTTTATATTTATTTACTTGCATTTATCATTATTTTATCGTCTCGTTTTTATTTTTGTTCATGTTCAGCTATATTATTTCATATCCACTTTCATGACTACTTATATTGGATTAAAGGTCACCCCTTTGTGGGAAATGCATGCGGGCACCCTTATCGTATTTATTTTGTAGTCCTGGATGCTGCATGTTTGGTTAACTTGAAATATGTCCAACCGGGCATGCGAGATCCCACACTGAAATTGGCCAAGTCTCTTGGTCGCATCTCCTTTCTTTTATTTCGCTATTTCTTTTTTCTTTTTATGTTCCGTTATTTATTTTCGTTTGTCTTTTATTCATGTTTGGCTATATTACTTCGTATCCACTTTCATGACTACTTAAATTTGGATTAAAGGTCACCCATTTGTGGAAAATGCCTGAGGGCACCCTTTACCATATTTATTTTGTAGTCCTGGACGCTGCATGATTGGTTAGACGTGAATATGTCCAACCGGGTATGCGAGATCCCACACTAAAATCGGCCAAGTCTTGTGTCCGCATCTCATTTCTTTTATTTCATTATTTATTTTTCTTTTGATTGTCCGTTATTTATTTCTGCCATTTCTTTTTTTATGTATTCATCTCGCTTTATTATTCTGCTCTTATTCATGCTCATGTCTTGCCCCATCGCTTCACGTTTACTTTCATGTTTGCATTGTGTCAATGATTGAGTGTTGCCTCTTGCGGTATATCGAATGGAAAAGCAGACATAAATTCCATAGCTGAATTTGAATGGACGGTAGTGTTGGGTTTCTATTATAGTCCCAAGATCATTCAAGCAATGAAAATATGTGAATACTATAAAGAAGTATGGCGGAATCATACTTACAATGAACGGATTTGCGATGCGAAGAATAAAAACTTTTCCTCCTCCATGGAAGCTCTCGGCCATGCCCAAAATTTATGCTCCAAGTTCGGTCAACCCTCTTCATGTGTTCTCCAAGCTCCATGCTTTGTAAATGGTGATTCCATGCTCAAGGGTTTGTTTCCCTATCACCTTTGGATGACTCTTTAATGTGCTAGCACTTGGAAAAATTTACCACAAATTCTTCCTAAAGTTTTTTCATGCTCTCGGCATTGAGAGAAATTGAGAGGAAAGAAAATGGCCCAAGGCCGAATATGGAAGAGAGAGAGGAAGATGTGTTGTGTTGTGTGTGTTGATTTATAAAATCAATTCAAATGATATACCAAAAAATAAATAAATGGTATTAGTCATTCAAAACATCACAATTGAGTGTTTTGCACTCAACCATCAACCAACAACTTCCATCACAATAAAGTGATAAAGTTGACTAGTGACGTGACTGTAGGCACTGCAGTTTTGCATGTAAGACCCGATGATGAGTCTCATTTGGAGGCACTACCTTTTAAGTCTCGGGAACCGCGGGAAACGTATTCTGGAAGGGAAAATTCTGAAATTAATAGCTCATCAATTTTTAACTCGCTGGTTGTCCGCGGATTCGCTCAGTCGATTCTTGTTTTTAAAAATTAAAAATCTTGGCCCAGAACCCACGCACCCACCAAAAGCCCATATGTACCCATCCAAAACCCTAACCCTAGCTCACCACTATATAAGGACCCCTAAACTAAACCTAGATTTTGGCTTCAGCCCATGAAACTCACGACCAAGAACAAACAAAAAAAAGACAGAAACTGTGGGAACACAGGATCTGAGGCGTTCCATGCTGTCCTAGGCTCTCGGCCTAGTAGGAGTACGGAGTAGCCACGGGGGACTAAAACGGAGAATAATGGAGTCGCCACCCGGTGTGAACCGGGAAAATGAGATTTAAGGCCGCACTCACCCCTCGCAAGGGAAGACCTCAAACCGTTGGGTTCAGAATAGTCTCTTACTTATGTCACTTGTAATGAAAGGATTTGTGTAATAATTTAATAATCAAGCTTAAGTAACACTTATTTCCAAGAGTATCATGCTTCTAAGTTCATATGCGCAAAAAATAAACTTACACCTAAATTTGCATATATCTTACATTTAAGATTGCATGCTTGAAAGTAAATCAAAATAGCAACGAACATACAACTTCATTGGCATATTGTATTCAGGGAAACACAAGCACACACTAACCACGCAAGCACACATAAAAGCGAATCAAATAATGGTGAACATGTGATTTCATAGACATATTGTACTTATACTTGCGGAAGCATAAACAAATAGCCATTTCATGTCCATGTGTAAATAAAAGAGTCAACTAAATTAATAATTCAAAAAGACACTTAAGGATGCAATTAGGCATTAAAGTAAGCATGCTATGACGTGGTGCAAAAGAAGATAACTAATATGGACACAAACACACATGTGAGCACTTTTCCAAGTGGTATGTGGAATTATATCCCAAGTACAGACCGCACTACCGTCCATTCGGAATCGGCTACGGAATTTATGTTTGGGTTTCCATCCGATATACCACAAGAAATAATGCTCAAATGCTATCATGACATGGATATATGAATTGTAATACGTTAAGCCAAGACTAAGGTAAGTGATGCAACCAATGGAATAAATGTGCTTTTCATTACGATGCGTACAAAGATAAGGATGACCATATGGGATTTCATAATGCATGCGTGAATGGTATAGTTGGCTTTACGCGCGGGTTGAGGCTAATAGGTGACGTTAAGGCATGGTCTTGTGAGTGGAGCAAATGGCTTGTAGGTAGTTGCGGCAAAGAGACAATTGCGTGAGGCTTAGGGGGGACGTGGGCAAGCAGATGCGTGGCGAGAGGAGGGGGTAAAGCTACGTGTATGGGCTAGATTAAAAGGTTTTTGGTTTTTTTTATGGGCCAGAGGTGATCTAAACGGAGGTCCAACAAGTGAGCTTGATGCCAAATAAGTGAACAAGGATCTAACGAAATACCGATTCCCTTCCGACGACCGTTCCCCGCAATATCCTTAACTAAAAAGGTAGTGCCTCCAACTGAGACTCATCATCGGGTTTCACATGCAACAATGCAATGACTACAGTCTCCCCCACTTTGATGGGACTTGTGCAGTGTGTGACTTTGAACAATCCTATCAAAGTTATGCAATGCATTTTCACTTACCTGGCTCGTCTGCTGCCTCGAGCTGAGTTGGTACTGCAGTGGACCTCGATCCTGGGACGCACCCCAATAACTGCAACCGACAACGGGGGCACCTCGACCCTAGGACACATCCCGATACCACTGGAAATGAGGGCCTCGCTCTAGAACAAATGATGTGGTGGGCCATCGACCCTGGGACGCATCCCGGAACTACAACTGATGATGCAGTGGGCCCTCGACCCTGGGACACATCCTGGAACTGCAACTGAAAACAGTGGCACCTCGACCCTGGGACGCATCCCAAAACTACTGAAGATGTGGGCCTCGCCCTCAAGCTGACATGGGCCTCGCCCCCAAGCTGACATGATGTGGGGCCTCGCCCCCAAGCTGATATGGGCCTCGCCCCCAAGCTGACATGGGCGTCGCCCCCAAGCCGATATGGGCCTCGCGCCCTGGGACTTATCCCCAAAAAACTGTTGATGTGGGCCTCGTCCCCTGGGACTCATCCCCTAAGACTGAAACTGCGTTGACGCTGTTTGGCTCACTTCTGCTGCCGCTTTCTCTTTTCTTCGAACCTGTGAACACAAAACCAAGAACAAACACGAAGAGAATGCAATGTTACGTGTATGCATGAATGATTTTCTTATCCCATTGGGTTAGGTCTTCTACCAATTTCCTTGGTGACTGCTCGGTCTTCTCTCCCTCAGGCAAAATACTGTTTCAATCTGTCTACGTTGATCGGCTCGGTGAACTCGTTCCCTTCCAAGTCTGATAACTTCACTGCTCCATTTCCCATTACCTTCTGCACTACGTAAGGTCCTTCCTAGTTAGGTCTGAACTTTCCTATTGGATCTGTCGTCGACGGCCTTGATTGCTTAAGTACCAAATCACCCTTTCTGATCTTGGTGGGGCGTACTTCTTATGAATGCCCGAGCTAGTCTCTTCTGATACAACTGCATGTGATACAAAGACTTCGTTCTCTTCTCATCCAATAGTGGTAACTGATCAAACCTCTGTGCGGCCCACTCCTGTTCCAGTAATTCTGCCTCTGCTAATACCCTCATAGACTGTATTTCCACTTCTACTGGAAATACTGCTTCCATTCCATAGATCAAAGAGTAAGGTGTGGCCCATGTTGCTGCTGTTACTGATGTTCTGTACCCCCAAAAAGCATATGGTAGTTTCTCGGCCCAATCTCTGCAGTTCTCTGTCATCTTGGCTAAAATCGTCTTTATAGTCTTGTTGGCTACCTCAACTGCCCCATTTGCTTGCGGCCTGTACGGTGATGACTTGTGGTGGCCTATCCCTATTTCTCCAACATTGCCTTCGTCTCTCCTTGAAACTGAACTCCATTGTCTGTCACTACATGATGCGATATACCATACCGATAAATGAGGTTTCGAGCTATAAACTTTGCCATCTGTTTTGCTGTAACATTGCGGAATGATTCGGCTTCCACCCACTTCGAGAAGTAATCTACTGCCACTACTATGAAGCGATGCCCATTCAATGCATTCGGTCAAATTTCTGCAATCATATCAATTCCCCATGCTGAGAAAGGCCACGGCTCTGACAACCCGTGCAACTCTGTGTGCGGTAAGTGTTTGAAATTACCATGTGCTTGACAATCATGATAGTGCTTCACCATCTTCGCGCAGTCTGTTTCCATTGTTGACCAATAAAAACCTTGTCTCACTATCTTGCGGGATAGATTCAACCCGTTCATGTGCGGACCACATACCCCGGCGTGTATTTCTTCCATTACATGCTGAGCTTCTTCTTTTCTCAAACACTTCAACTGAATACCATTTGATTGCCTCTTGTACAGTTCCCCTTTCAAAATTACATATTGGGAAGCTCACTTCTGAATGGCTATTCTGTCTTTTCTGGCTGCCCCTTCCGGGAGTTCAACATGTTCCAGATATCTCTGAATGTCATAATACCAAGGTTTACCGTCGTCGACCTCAACTTCCAGAATTCTTTCTATCTCATAAACAGGTCTGTTTGCTGTTGTCAGTATCAACGGTCTCATCACTAACTTTTCTGGATTTTCCCAAGTTGCTGAAAGTGTAGCCAATGCATCTGCCATCTGATTCTCTTCTCGGTAAGTGCTGAAACTTACACTCGGGGATAACCTGTGCCAACTTTTGAGGTAAAAAAGGTAAGGTTTCAACCGTTCTTCTTTTAATTCCCATTGTCCTCGCATCTGCTGGACTACCAACATAGAATCTCCGTAGACTTCCACACTCCCGGCCTTCAAGGCTATCAATGCTGTCAAACCAAAAGCACATGCTTCATACTCGGCCATGTTGTTAGTCACTCTGAATGTCAACCTCTTGGCCAAAGGCAAGTTTCTCCCTCGGAGGTCACTATCACGATCCCAATTCCGGCTCCCTTGTAATTCACTGCTCCATCAAAATACATCTTCCATCTCTGAACTGTTATTGTTTGGATCTCTTCATCTGGAAATTCAAACTTATACTGATCCCCTTCAACAGGTTGCAATGCCAGAAACTCTGCTATTGCTCGCCCTTTGATCATTTTGGAGGTGAGATACTCAATGTCAAACTCTGTCAACAATACCAACCATCTGCCCAATTTTCCCACTAGTGAAGGCACCGAATGAAGATATTTTAGAGGATTTTCCTTTGCCACTACCCGGATCTTGTAAGACTGGAAATAATACCGTAATTTTTGGGAAGCCCATACCACGACAAGACAGATCTTCTTTATTTCTTGATACCGAGCCTCATACGAGAGCATCTTCTTACTCAGATAATAGACTGCATGTTCTACCCTTATCTCGTCTACCTCTACCATCATTGCCCCCAGTGCTTCTGATTCTATAGCCAAATACAATATCAAATGTATGCCCGGTCTCGGAGGTTTCAATACAAGAGGCTTTACCAAGTACTCTCTGATTTTGTCGAAGGCTGTCTGACACTGTTCATTCCATCTCACTGGCTGATCTTTTCTCAAAAGTTTGAAGATAGGTTCACATACTGATGTCAACTTGGCGATGAACCGACTGATGTACTGAATCTTCCCAAAGAATACTCTGACTTCTTTTTTTGTCTTCGGTGCAGGAATTTCTGTGATTGCCTTGATTTTCTCATAATCTACCTCTATTCCGCCCATTCCCACTGTATGACCAAGCAATTTCCCTGATGTCACCCCAAACACACATTTCTTGGGATTAAGCCACAGGTTGTATTTGTCAACTCTCTGAAGGAACCTTTTCAGTGCTTCGATATGCCCAACTCTTGTCTCTGATTTCACCATTATGTCATCCACATACACCTCAATCTCTTTGTGCATCAAGTCATGGAAAGTGTAGTGGCCATCCGCCGATAAGTAGCTCCCGCATTTTAAGCCCGAACGGCATTACCTTATAACAATAAGTACCACTCAGTCAGTACAAATGTTGTCTTGTGTTTGTCTTCCTCAGCCATGAGAACCTGATTGTAACCTGAAAACCCATCTGCAAATGAATACATAGTAGATAAAGCCGCACTATCAACCAGAACATCTATATGCGGCAGAGGAAAATCATCTTTCGGACAAGCCTTGTTGAGATCTCTGTAGTCTACACACATTCTGACCTTCCCATCTTTCTTTGGCACCGGCACTATATTAGCCAACCACTCAGGATACTTTACTACTTCCAGGAACCCCACATCTATCTGTTTCTTAACTTCCTCTCTGACTTTCTCAGCCCATTATGGTCTCATCCATCGGAGTTTCTGTTTTACTGGCCTCATATTCGGATAAGTTGGTATTGTGTGTTGGGCAATGTTTCTGTCTACCCCAGGTATGTCCTCATAGGACCAAGCAAACACTTTGGCATATCTGACCAACACTTCTTCTAGTTTCTCCCTCTCTTCGGAGGTAACTTCACTTGCAATCAGAATTTCCTTGGGGTTCTCAAGCGTACCCAAGTTAAATGCAGTAGTTCTAGCCGAACTGATATCAAATATGCTTGATTCGTGCAGAGTAAATGGAAATGACTCAAGCAAGTAAGCAAAAGAAATGTCTTTATTATTGGATAATGCGGAAGTACATTCAAACAAATCAGGAAGGTAAATGTCTTCATCATCTATAGACACTTCTTCCTCTGTAACCAGGTTTTCCTCAGGCTTTTTATCCTCTCCCAGAGTCAGGCTCTCCAACTTCATCAGTTCTTCCTCCCAATTCTCTTCTTCTTTCTTCACAATTTCTTCAACCATCGGCTTCTTACCCCATATCCTAGAAAATCTCAAACCCAGGTACCACAATTCCATTAACTTCCACAGGTTCAGGCTCCCCTTGATATCCTGAAGCTTTCACAAAACATTCCATCAGTTTCAGGCCCTTTTTCTTGACCTTCGGCTATTCCTCATCAGATTTGTACCCAAACCCTTCCGAGTAGTCTGTCCTCTGAAATCTGGTAATTTTGAATCTTCACCCGACTCAAACTTCATTTTTTTCATGATCCTAGCCACCCTAGGATCCACCCACTCCTCAAAAGTAGCCGACACCTGAAACCTCGTGAAAGGTTGTATCTCCAAGGTAGCCACGGCATTATCTACCTCAGCTCGGATAGTAACAACTTCTCCCTCATACGGGAACTTGATCATCTGATGTAAAGTGGAAGGCACGCCCCCAAGTTTGTGAAACCAAAGCCTTCCCAACAATAAGGTGAAAGTAGCCGGGATGTCCAGTACCGTGAACTCAACCTCATCTTTAATCGGGCCTACCTTGACCATAGCCACAAAAGTACCCTCAACTCCCCTTTTACTGTCATCATACGCCTTAATAGTCATGCTGGAGGGGTCCAAGTCTGTCGCTTTCATACCCAATCTTGCCAGAATTTTCAGTGGGCACACATTGATGGACGAACCGTCATCCACCTTCACACATGAAGTTCTCTTGCCCCTCACCTCGGCCCTGATAAATAGAGGCCTATTATGATTTCTCCCGTCCACCAGGAGTTCATCCTCAGAAAAAGATATCTGCAAAGCTTCTTTCTGAACTGACCCAACAAATATTGCAGCGTTGGCGTCTTCCGGTACCACAATCTTGCTCAATGCCTCAACCATGGCCTGCCTATGCTCCCGAGATGCACATAACAGTTCCCATATACTCACTTGTGCTATAGTCTTCCTCAATTACCTCAACACTATATCTCCCTCAGTATTTTCTGCAGTCTCAACCACTTCTCTACCATCTGTCAAAACTTCCTTACCCTTTTCTGCCATATCATTGTAAAAACGACCGTTGCGCGTCATTCCCCTCACTTCTTCCTCATCACTGCTAGAGAAATCAAGCCAAAAGTTTTTCCCCTGCTCAGTCTCATCTTCACTAGTACTATCCCAGATTCCCAGGCAAAAGGCTTGAGGGTGAAAGGATTTTAGGACAAGGTCTTCTGGGAGGCCAGAATTGATCATATAGGTTGGTAGTGGAACGACACGGTAGTTGGGTAAGGGGTTTCTGTGTGTGTCAGGCTGTTCTGTTTCTGGGTCAGGTATTTTCTTGGAGTCTATCAAGTCTTGGATTTCATGGCGGAGTCGGGCGCAGTTGTCGGTGTCATGGCCCTTTTGTTGGTGAAAGTGACAGTAAAGGCTTAGGTTATAATGTTATAGTTGGGGATTGGGTAATGGTTTGGCTTCCAAGGGTTTTAAGAGCCATTGCCTCTTCAATTTCTCTAGCACCTTTGACAGGGGCCTTCCCAAGTTGGAAAATCTCCGGTTCCGGATGGTAGCAACTTCCGCAGAAACAGGTTTAGTTCCCAATGTCCCTCCAACAGGCCTCCTACTTAAGCCATAAAACTTTATGTTTTCCGCCTCTTCGTCTTCAATGTCCATGACAGTTTCCCTCAACTGCCGAAAGTCTGTAATCATGGAGGTCATCCTCCTCAACTTGCTGTAAATGGAGGGCTTGGTGCCCTTGATAATCATTTTAATCTGATCCTTCTCCGAAGGCCTAGTCTGCAACTTCAACAACTGACCTCTCCATCGGTCCACATTTTCCTTAAAACTCTCCTCCGACTTTTGCTTAACATTCTCCAAATCGCGGAGTGACAGATCGATCTCTAGGTCACTGACATAATGCTTCAGGAAGGCATCAGCCAACTCCCTCCAATCTTCCTTCACTTTCTTCTCTAAAATGTGGTACCACACCACGGGAGCTCCCTCGAGCGACATTCCAAACATCTTCTGCACTTGGCTCTGAGATAGGCCAACTGAACTCATGAATGATACAAACTGTCGGAGATGCACCATTGGATCCCCATTCCCGCTAAACTTAGCCATATCAGGCATGTTGAACTATGCCGGTAACTGTTCCTCGAAATCAGCGTGTCATAATCTATCAAATCCTCATTCTTACCCCTCATCTTGCGGGTAACTGACTTAACCTGATCCCGAAGCTTCTATAACTCTGCCTGAGCCCCAGATACTCTGCCTGCTGCATACTCTGCCATATCATCATCAAAAGTGGGGATATTATCCCCCAATCTATTTGGAGGTTCCTCTTGCCTTACATCCCCAGAACTACCCCCAACATGAGACCCGGCTATACCAGCCACAGCAGTAGTCAAAGCTTGCAACTGTTCAGTGATCTTAGCGAGACTGTTTTCTAACTGATCCATATGGGATACCTCGTTATCGGATTCACTCATGCCTGTTACTGTTCTTTTAATGAGCCTTGTCCCTTCTCTAACCCAAACGGTATCTATGATGTCTTTTTGAGACATGGAAGGTGTTAACATGATACATGTATGTATGAGGTGCATGAGATGCATGTAACATATATAACATACTAAATCAACTAAAATTTTCAAACAAATCGGCCCGTTATCATTTTAGAAGCTTTTGGGCTAACTGTCATAGGAGTGAACTCGTCCCAGTTTAAATGGCCCAACGAGTTCACATCTCATGGCAATGAGCCCAACTAAATCCAAATTGTAATGTTCCGAACACAAGTACAAAGTGGCCCATCAACACTTAGAAGCATTTGGCCCAATCGTCATAAAATACATTCTTGTCCCAGTTTAAATGGCCGAACAAGCCCATATCCCATGACAAATGGTCCAAATGGATCCAAACGACGATGTTCCCAAACATAAGCATAAAAGAAAGATAATGCAAACATAAAACAATAATTTCTACAGAATGGCCCATCAACATTTCAGAAGCTTTGGCCTAATGGTCATAAGGTACGAACTCGCCCCAGTTTAAATGGCCCAGCAAGTTCGCATTTCTGACAATAGTCCAACTGCATCCAAATGGGGATGGTCCACAAGCACATACTCAAGGAAATAATTGTTACTTTAACCATACAACCCCGGTCTATGGGTGGGTTCGCAAGAGTGTAGACAAAGGCTCTCACCGACGAAGGATGGCCCACAACTAGGTCTCCTCAATCAAGGGTTCGAGCGGCCAAGTGAGCGCACCCTTTTTTTATACACTAAGGTACGTGCCAGTGACCTATGGTGTGTGACCGACTGTCAAATGGATTTCCCATTGTAGATTCCCCAGAGGGAGGGTGGAGCGAGGCTCACTTAAATACCAAAGCCTCTTAGGCTCTTATCGCTTGGTGTCAGGAATAAACAATGAGTCCTCCAAATTAGTCCATCAAAATAGGCTACGAGTAGATGGCTATCTAGGTGCCTTCACAGCTTTTCCTTCTAGAAAGGTAGTGAGTGAAGGAAGACACCAAACCATTACCTAGCCTCAAAATGCCTTTGATTAAACCCTCATTTCACAGGTTTCAAAGAAGAAAAAGAGAAAGCGGCAAAGGCAAGCCAACCAGAATCAGCAATATATGAGTAGTAGTTTTGGGGATGAGTCCCAGGGTTGAGGCCCATATCAGTTTCAGTTTTGGGGATGAGTCCCAGTGTCGAGGCCCACATTAGCAGAGTTTTGAAATGATTCGGGAATGAATCCCAGGGATGAGGCTCGCATCAGTAGAGTTTTGGAATGAATCCGGGAATGAATCCTAGGGTCAAGGCCTATATTATCACCAGTCTCAGGAATGAAGCCCAGGAAATAAAGCCCACATTCAACACAATTCGGAAATGAACCATCAGCATCAGTTTCACCGGGTATGGCACTCTGGGGGCGAGGCCCACATCAGCATCAGCATCAGTCTTGCCGGGTATGGCACTCTGGGGGCGAAGCCCACATTATCATTATTAGTCTAGTCGAGTATGGCACTTTGGGGGTGAGGCCCACATCATTATCAGTATTAGTGTTGCCAGGTATGGCACTCTAGGGGCGAGGCCCACATTAGCATCAGCATCAGTCTTGCCGGGTATGGCACTCTGGGGGCGAAGCCCACATTATCATTATTAGTCTGGTCGAGTATGTCACTCTGGGGGCAAGGCCCACATCATTATCAGTATCAGTGTTGCCAGGTATGGCACTCTGGGGGCGAGGCCCACATTAGTTTAGTATCAGTCTTGCAGGGTATGACACTTTGGGGGCGAGGCCCACATCTTTATCAGTATCAGTCTTGCCGGGTATGGCACTCTGGGGGTGAGGTCCACATCGTTATCAGAATCAGTCTTGCCGGGTATGGCACTTTGGGGGCGAAGCCCACATTAACATCAGTAGCAGTCTTGCCGGGTATGGCACTCTAGGGGCGAGGCCCACATTAGCATCAACATCAGTTCTGCCGGGTATGGCACTCTGGAGGCGAGGCCCACATTAGTTCAGAATTAGTCTGGCCGAGTATGGCACTCTGAGGGCGAGGCCCACTTTAGTTCAGTATCAGTTTTGCCGAGAATGGTAATCCGAGAATAGAGTAAGGTTCGAGAATGAACAAGCCGAGAATGGCACTCTGAGAATGGAAACACAGTTTGGGAATGAACAAGCCGGGCAGTCTTTCCAGGTATGGCACTCCGGGTACGGAGACATCAGTATCAGTTTTGTCGGGTATGGCACTCCGGGTATGGAGACACATCAGTATTAGTATCAGTTTGGGGCCGAGGCCCACATCAGTATCAATATCAACTTGGGGGCGAGGCCCACATTATCAGTATCAGTTTGAGGTCGAGACCCACATCAGTATCAGCTTGGGGGCGAGGCCCACAGCCTCAATATCAGATTCGAGGATGCGTCCCAGGGTCGTGACCCACACCATCCGTAGTTTTATAGATGAGTCTCACTGTTGAGGCCCACATCCACATCAGTATCAGCTTGGGGGCGAGGCCCACATCAGCATCAGTTTAGGGGCGAGGCCCACATCCGCATCAGTTTAGGGGCGAGGCCCACATCCGCATCAGTTTGGGGTGAGGCCCATATCAGTATCCGTCTGTGGCGAGGCCCACATCAACATGGTCAGTATTAGTTTTGGGATGAGTCCCGGGGGCGAGGCCCACATCAGTATTGTCAGTATCAGTTTTGGGGATGAGTCTCAAGGTTGAGACCCACAGCACCACAGCAGCAGTATCAGCATTTTGGGGATGCGTCCCAGGGTTGTAAACCCATATCATCAGTAGTTTTTGGGATGCGTCCCAGGGTCGAGGCCCATTTTGGCAGCGTTATCGGGATGCGTTCCCAGGGCCGTGAGCCTCCGTTGTCCGTTGCAGTTATCGGGATGCGTCCCAGGGCTGTTGGCCCCCTGCACCTTTAGTTTTGGGGATGCGTCCCAGGGTCGAGGCCCATTTTTGGCAACGTTATCGGGATGCATCCCAGGGCCGTGAGCCCCCGTTGTCGGTTGCAGTTATCGGGATGCATCCCAGGGCCGTTGGCCCCTTCACCTTTAGTTTTGGGGATGCGTCCCAAGGTCGAGGCCCATTTTGTCAGCGGTATTGGGATGCGTCCCAAGGTCGAGGCCCCCGTTGTCGGTTGTAGTTATTGGGATGCGTCCCAGGATCAAGGTCCACTGCAGTTCCAGTTTGGGGATGCGTCCCAGGGTCGAGGCCCACACATCAGTTGCAGTTATTGGGATGCGTCCCAGGATCGAGGTCCACAGCATCATTAGCTCAGCGGAGCAGCAGGCAAGTCAGGTGGCAGCTGGAGAGCCAGGTAAGTAAAAATGCATTGCATAACTTTGATAGGATTGTCACTGTTACACATTACACAAGTCCCATCAAAGTGGGGGCGACTGTAGGCACTGCAGTTTTGCATGTAAGACCCGATGATGAGTCTCATTTGGAGGCACTACCTTTTAAGTCGCGGGAGCCACGGAAACCTATGCCGGAAGGGAAAATTCTAAAATTAATAGCTCATCAATTTTTAACTCGCTGCTTGTCCGCGGATTCGCTCAGTCGATTCTTGTTTTTAAAAATTAAAATCTTGGCCCAGAACCCACCACCCACCAAAAGCCCATATGTACCCATCCAAAACCCTAACCCTAGCTCACCACTATATAAGGACCCCTAAACTAAACCTAGATTTTGGCTTCAGCCTATGAAACTCATGACCAAGAACAAACAAAAAAAAGACAGAAACCCTAATGCCTTCCTCGGCGCACAGCTCTCTCTTACACTAAGCACAACAGAAAACACTAAGAGCTTCATCTTCTACCTCTCGTCTCCCTCACTCACGCTCATCTTCACTGAGCAAATAATAAGAAAACCAAACACGGCCTCTCTCCTCCACTGGATCTCTCTCTCTGTAATACAAACTGCTCACGCCTCCCCATCATCTTCCACACAGCTTCTGGCACACCTCTCTCTCTCTTCATTCGGCAGCAACAAGCACAAACAAACCACCCATTCACTGCCACAAACGAAACCCTAAAACGCACACAAGCAGCCCTTAACCTGACACAACCCTTTGACCAACCGACCAATAAGCAAACAAATGAACCCACACCTAACGAAAAATGCTCAGCTCTCCACGTGAACGCACACTATCAAATGGCGTAAATCATCAAAGGTGAGAAGATGTTGTTCGATTATTCATCCATGTGCCATTCATCAACTTGCAAGTTTGAGAGTCTGTGACCTTACACCTTATTGATTATCTGATCGTCCATGCAATTAATCTCATACACAGGCGCGTCTTGCTTTAATCCAGCCCTGGTCATGCGCGTCACAACCCCATTCCACAAGCACAAACCAGCCAGGGCCCCATCTCTAAAAACACTCAGTCGGCAATAAACTCACGCATCACAAACTTCTCATCTCACGCCACATAACTTCCACTACCACTCACGTATCACAAATTGCCCCTCCAGCCCCCACGACACCTCTCTGACCATCACAAACAACCAGCACAAAGCCACCCTTCTCGGCATCAACAAACCACTACCACAACCCACAGCCGTCTCCGTCGCCGTCAAAACCAGCCCCCACGACACCTCACTGAAACAGCTACCCCCCTCTACTATAACTCCACTTCTTCAAGACCTATACAAAAAACTCTTCACAACCCATTAACCAGCCCAGAACCCGGACCTGAATTGGCAGGTCATGCGACTCCAACCGTGGCAAGCCCTGGTCCCACCACCGCCTCTCAACAAAAGTATGTTAGGGAAGGGAGGTAAAGTTTCGGTAGTGGCTTCTTTATTGCATACTTTACAGAAAGATGGGTTTGATATTGACACTTATGCTTATACGTCGTTGGAAACTGCTTATGTGAGTAATGGGAAATATAGGGAGGCTCTATTGGTGTTTAAGAAGATGGAGGAGGAGGGGTGTAAGCCTACATTGATAACTTATAATGTGATTTTGAATATGTATGGGAAAATGGGTATGCCTTGGAGCAAGATTATGACTCTTGTTGAAAGAATGAAGAGCACCGGGTTAGGTCTGATTCTTATACTTATAATACGCTTATAAGTTATTGTCAGAAGGGATCTTTGCGTGAAGAAGTAGCTGGGGTTTTTGAGGAGATGAAATTGGCAGGGCTTAGTCCAGATAAGGTTACTTACGATGCTTTGTTGGATGTTTATGGGAAGTCTAGGCGGCCAATGGAGGCCTTGGCGGTGTTGAGAGAGATGGAGGATAATGGATTTTTGCCAAATTAGCCCCCAAAACAGCCCCTAAAACCAGTGAAATAATGAACGAAAACAATGCAGAAACTGTCTTTGAAACCAGTCCAAAATAGCGAAGAAAATGGAGAAAACAATGAGTAGAAAAAACGAACCAGTGAATCAGAAAAACAGCAAAAACGCAACCCTTCCGGCGACGTCCCAACGCACTCCCGAGAAGCGACTTAAAAGGTAAGACCTGAGGGCACCCTTTATTATATTTTATTTTGTTGTCCTGGAAACGACATGCTCGGTTGGACGTGGAATACGTCCAACCGGGTATGCAAAGTCCAACATTGAAAACTGCCAAATTCTTTGGTCACATATTTATTATTCCGCATTTATTTCATATTATTAGTCTTTTTATTATTTCACATTTAATTTACGTTCATTGTTATTTATTATTCCATATTGATTTCGTGTTATTTATCTTCCTTGTTATTTCACATATATATCTCTTCGATTATTTATCGTCATATGCATTATCATATTTCGTGCATGTCAAATTGGGTTAATGATTGTGTTGTGTTGATGCATGCGTGTTATCCCTTGCGGTATATCGGATGGAAACCCAGACGTAAATTTCGTAGCCGAATCCGAATGGACGGTAGTGTGGTCTGTACATTGGATACAACTCCACGTACCACTCAGGAAATACTCGCATAAGCCTGATTAATTTCCTTTTTATTTGCTATTTATTAATTGACGTTTTTCCGCCTTTGATTATTTATTATTTCCATTTCCGCACCTTGTACTATTTAATGTAATATGCTTCCACTGCTTCTATTAATGTTTATTGGTGTGCAATTTTGTGTGTCGATTAAATTATCTTGTATGTGTTGCATGAGACTTGGTTATATTACCGCACAAATCCTTTCATTACAAACGTACAGTTTTTTTTTTTTTGGGGGGGAAGGAGCCCGACAGGGTCCCCCCACTGACTTGGCCCGGGCCTAAGTGAAAGTGAAGTATAAGTAAGGGACCATTCCGAACCCAACGGTTTGAGGTCTTCCCTTGCGAGGGGTGAGTACGGCCTTAAATCCCATTTTCTCGGTTCACACCGGGTGGCGACTCCATGTTATTTCTCCGGTTTAGTTCCCCCCCGCGGACTATTCCGTACTCCCAACCGGGCCGCGAGCCTAGAACAGCGTCGCCCAAGTTTTGTGTACTACAGTGACGCATGATGTGACTTGTGGGCCACTCGATTCAAAATGCGAGTGGGCCCGCAAACACTCTCGCGCTCGAGTTCGCTAATTCCGAATTAACAAATTTTCCGTTGCGACGTAATTAAATCAAATTTAATTAAATAATTATGCCTAGCAAAATTACTATTCATGTCGCTAGCGAATTAATTCTAAATTAACTCGTTCGCCCGAATTAAAATCCAATTCTAATTCCGCGTCGAAATCTAATTTCGTATAATATATCGAATATATTATTTATCAATTAATTCCAAATTAATTGTTCTCTCTCTTTAATTAATATTTTATCCCAGATAAAATATCTCCGCAATTAATCCTAGATTAATTTTCTCTCTCTAATAATTAATCTTAGATTAATTATGTGCGAGTCATACGTCATCGGTGAATCTTCGGGAAGCGACCCATGAGATCCCCGGATATGTTGGCAGTAAATCCGGTCATCGGACTATCCGAATACGTACATACCTAGTACTACGTTTTTACCGATTTACAAGACATGGTTGGCTTCTAGCAAAGCACTGTTCCTACCCAATTCTCCAGAAATATTCTTAAAGGAATATATAATCTATATCAGGCGTAATATATGTAGTATTGCGTATTGCGATCCAGTATCGGATGTCACGTGCTAGGCCTGGGGCTGGAATTGTGTCTGCCCCGTACGAAGCACATGTCGGATCTCTGGTAACTAGTCTCTATAATCGGATAAGCATGACCTAGTCATATTATCCCGATAGCTACAGCATATAAGAGCACCAATTCCGTATCCTACGTGATCATCATCTTCACTATGACTGAAGTGATACTTCCATCTCGACATCACACCTAATACAGTACGATTCTCAATATACCCAGAATAGGCATACACAGAACCGGTTAAAGCCCTGGACGACCAAAACCAAAGTATATTGATTGTCGCAAGTATTAGCGGTCTAACTCTCAGGTTAAGACCAAATATACCTACCCTGATACGGACTTCAATAGACACATAGTCATACTACTAATGGAATTCCGAGAGGTCTATCCAGAGCAAAGCTATTTCCGTACCATCGGTAAACACAACCTCCTATTACACTTGCATGAGTATCCAATACCCAAATATATGAGAACTATGTTGTTATGCTCCCATAACACACACAAGTGCAATACTAGTCTATTCCGCATTATCGATATCCAATCTCGATAATACTCCGACTAGGGATGTTTTAATGATTAAACCTTCATGGATTGATACTGTCTCATTTCTTATCAATCCGGAACTAATCATATGGACTTTTATCATTTATATATCCCGGCAATCTAATTACAAATGATAAAAGTGCAATTTCCTTTGTCACATAGTTAATTTGTACAACAACACCATCTTCTATACAAATAGTGATGTTATTGGTCATAATTGTCCAACAATCTCCCACTTGGCCTATAGCCAATCACTCAAGTGTCCTTCACTTGACCTATGTACGGTTTACTCAAACTTTTGCTGAGAAAAATGCTTTCGTCAGCATATTTGTAAGGTTATCATCTGATGCGATTTATTCGATCATCACATCGCCACGATGTATGATCCGAACGAATCAGATGAATAGTTGAAGTATAAACTCGGATCGTTGATGAGACCATTAATTCTTTAACCTGTGATGTAGCCTAGCTCAGCTGCTAACAGAACTACTCCTAATCCAATTAGGATTATTAAGATCCAAAGTGCTTCTATTGCTGCCTCAGCTGCAACAATATTCCGCTTTTGTTGTTTATTCGGCAACAGTATCTTACTTGGAAGATTTCCAGCTCACTGTTCCGTTATTCAAACTATATAGTACCTTTATTACGACTTATAGTCGTTTTTATCAGTTAGGAAACTTGCAGTGGTGAACCCAGTCACTTCAAGTTCTCATTCTCCATAGCCTAAGAAAATATCCTTAGTTCCTCTAAGACACGTAAGGATGTTTTTAACATCAATCCATTGACTATCATTTGGATTGGCCTGATTGTGACTCAATATGCTCAAAGCATATGAGACAACAGGTCGCGTATATTTATTTCAATGTACGAGTTCTCGGAGAGTACCAATAACTTTTAGATCTATCCCAGTAGATCTTTATTCCTAGAATAAAAGTTGTCTCTCCCAAGTAGTCTACGGAGAATTTTCATGAAAGCCAAGCTTTCAACGATTGTATTATGGGAATTTCATTTCCAAGAAATGATATATCATCATTATTTAGGACAGTCAGTGCTCTCCCACTAACCTCCTTATATACACAAGAATCATTTTCTTTTGAATTAAATCATATACCATTATGATTAAATCATAATGATAGTTCCAAGAACATAATGCTTGCTTCAATCCATCAATGGATCGAATAACCTGCAAACCTTGTTTGCTTGTTTAGGTACGACAAAACCGTCAGGATGTTGTAAACATCCTCCAAAAGGTTTTCTTTTAAGGAAAGCGATTTTGACGTTCAACTGCCATATTTCATAAATGAAACATGTAGCATTAGCAAGCATTATCCAAATGGATTTAACCATGGTAACAATTAAAAGGTTTCGTTGTAATCGACACAATGTTGATAACGATACCTTTTCGCTACAAGCCTAGCTTTGTACGTTGGTATGTGTCATTCATGTATGTCTTCCTTGAAGACTTATACAGTACCAATAGGCACAATGCCTTCCGGTACTTCAACTAGTGTCCAAAATTAGTTGGTACACATGGAATCTATTTCTGATATCATGGCACTTTGCCATAATAGGGAGTCGATACCTTGTATCACTTCCTCATTCGTAGTAGTTCATATTCCTCAATAAGATTGGCATCTTAATGAGGTGAGATCAGAAACTCATACCTCCCAGGTTGTTTTCTGACTCTCTCCGACTTACGCGATTCTTGTGTATTCAAAGATTATTGGTACAGTTTCATCCTTGATGAACCGTTTGTGTTCCGTTAAGGAATCGGTGCTTGGAACAGTATTACTCTGATTTTCATCGAGTTTTACTTTCTTCCCATTTACCACTGCATATAGGTATTCCTCTTAGAAAAAATGCATGACGAGCAACAATTACATTGTTCTCTTGTGAGATGTATAAGTACTATACTTTGGTTACCCTAGGATAACCTACAAATCAGGCACTTATCCGATTTGGGTTTTAGTTTGGTATCATCCAAATATATGCCTAGCATACCCAAATCATCAGGAATGAGAAAACCCGGTTTCTTTCCAGTTCATATCTAATATGAAATCTGTCTAACAGATTTTTATGGAACCTTATTCAAAATAAGTGTTGTACTGTTTAATGCGTATCCCTAGAAGGAAAATGGTAGCTCAGAGCGACTCATGATTAACTTTATCATGTCCAACAAAATTTGGTTTCTCCGTTTGGACACACCATCAAATTGAGGTGTTCCGGGAGGAGTCCACTTTGAAAGAATACTATACTCTTTCAAGTAATCGAGAAACTTATTGCTTAAGTATTTTCCATCACAGTCCAATCGTGATGTATTAATACTCTTGCCGATCTGTTTGTCAACTTCGTGTCGAAACTCTTTGAATCTATCAAAAGTTTCTGATTCGTGTTTCAAAAGAAACACATAACCATAACGTGATGCCACATCCATAAGGGTTACGAAGTGTTCATATCCACCTCTAGCCTAGCTAGATATGGGCCCACTTACGTCACTATGAACGAGGGCTAACAGATTGGTGGCACTTGTACTTTTACCAAGTAAAAGGTGTTTTAGGCACTTTGCCCAATAAACTAGATTCGTAGACATCATTTGAATAGAATCAAATCTGTCCTAGTATCCACTCTTCAAAAGTGTGGATATACGAGTCTTGTTTAATGTGTCCCAGACAAAAATTCCACAAATAAGTCTCAACTGATTAATTCGGTTTGAGCTATTTGTTTGTCATGTTATACATTTGAGATTCATTTATATTCAAAATATAAATACTGTTATTCACATCTAATGTGTTTATCTCAATATCATCTTTATAAAATGAAACACTTTAGTGTTCTAGAATATAAAGGTATACCTGCAACGAGTTATACTCTAATATAGAGATAATGTTTCTAGTCAAACTAGGTACATATTAACAGTTTCCTAATTTAAGTACACACCCGAAGGGTAGTTCCTAAACTTAGGATTCTAAGGTTAAAATAGTGACTGTCGTCCCGTTTCGGATTTGTAGATCAATCTCAACTGAAGTCAGTCTCCTGCTAATCAGCAGATTCTGTACATCAGTACATATATATGTACAACACTTAATATCAAAAATCCAATTTTGAAACTAATAGTGAACATGTTTATGACAAACATATTTGAAGCCGGAGCCTTGTCCCTCTTCACTTCCTTCATGTCTGCCTTGTCCATACGGCAGTCACGCTTCAGTGACCCCGTTTACCACAGTTTAGGCAGACATCTTGGGATATGTCATTTGTCTTCCTAGAAGACTGTGATGATTTTGCCTTTGCCCTTTTTAGAAGCTCTGGCTCTGCCTCCTTGAGCATAGCCGTCAACTCTCCAAGAGTTTACTCTTGGTTCATAATGAACCTGCCCCAGCTATTAGGTAGAGACTTTAAGATCAAATCTTTGGTAGTCTCGGCCACGTAGGTAATGCCTAGCTAACCTAGTTGATCGATGTCAACAATCATCTACGACACCTAGAGCTCGATAGATGTACCCTTTGACATACACGAGCTAAAGAGCTTCTTTTAGCAATTTGTACTTCTAAGATCTAAAATAGATCTATGAAGATCTTTAATTTCAACATCATGTTATAACGATCTAATCCTTTAGTCTGACAATGGAATTAAAGTGTCATTGCATCTAGTATAAAGGATTGAGCACTAAAGTTATCATCACATGAATCTTCCAAAGATCATGTTTTACTATTTGCTCAACTCCGGGCTTAGGCCCAAGAGGTTGTTCTATCAAATAGAATAACTTCTTAGTTCCCAGGACTATCCTGAGGTTTTATTCCCAATCTGAAAATTAAAGCCGTTTAAAAATATTTTTACCCAGGTTTATGTTTTAAACGCTAATCTTTCAGTTATCTTGATTGCTATAGTCCAACTATCCAATCAACGATTTCATGTACTATGTAATATAATGATTACTATAGTCTAACTATATAATCAACTATAATTTAGTTGGTTAAATTCAAATATATTGATTACTATAATCCAATTATATAATCAACTATTAATTGAATTAGTTTGAATACAGTCCAACTGTTTAATTAAAACAACGATTAAATATTAGTCCAACTAATATATTTTTATGTATTGACGAAAAATTGAAATGACCGCGTATTGGCAAGTATCTAAACGAAATTGCAAATTTAATACTTGCCTCCCACTATTTTTCGGCAAGCCTCTGACCCTTAGTTGAGTACTCGAGAAACCTTGTTTCCTAGTGGGCTAGGATCCCGTTAAATAACACACAACCTTGACTTTGGCCAACAAGATGTATGATATTTAACTAGGTAGATCTCTAAGATCAATTGGATCTCATCCAATTCCTAGATCCAGTAGGTGGACATCCAAATCCGAAACATATATCTAATATATGCCAATATATCCAATATATTGCCTAACCTTTTTCCTCTGAATCAATTAAGCCTTGGCTTTGGCATAACAAACTTAATGATCCCAGTTAAACGTGACCCATTGACCTTGAAAAGATTCCTAATCGATGTCGATGGACAAGAAGTGATCTTGACTTTGGCCAACAAATCACAACTCGGACAAGACACCGATATGGAACAAAGCCTTCATGATTCAAACACATCCGCGATGGACAAAGGCCTTGACTTTGGCCAACAAATCAGTGCCAATCTTGGATCTTAAGTAAGAATCACTCAATGGAAGGAAAACGCTTAATATTTGTTGAGGGTTTTTTCGTGTAATTGGCAACCAATTAATTATCTTTGTTAAGGTCTCATCATACACCCTTAAACATGCATTCTAAAACATAATAAGGCGCGTAAATAAATTAATAATGATATGCGGATGGATATTTAAAACATTTTGTTCCCAGAACAAATCTCTCTCTTTCCTCTCTCCCGCTAGCACAAATATTACTTCTACCCAATTACATAACACTTCTAAATAAACCTTATTTACATTGAGGGGAATAGGTGAGAAGGGAAATACAAATAGTCAAAAGGTAATAGGCTGGACACGCAGGTCCAATTTAATAAATTCTAAATTTATTACAACAATTTCCAAAATTGCCCTCACCCATCTAATATCCATCTGATATACATTATTCATACATCACATCCATGTATTCACACAAAGCATGTTATCAATCAATCTAATCCAATTAATTAATCTGAAATTAATGACCATCCAATGTTCAAACAACGATTTGATTTGCGCGAGTAAAACTTGTTTTAAGAATAAGTACTCAAAGTACGAATTATTGAATTATATTAAACTACAATATTAAATCCAATTTAATTTGTATTTAATACTAATTCTTTATTTAATTCCAAAT